>CM077098.1:110499789-110688854 GCA_039513925.1 Platanthera zijinensis | reverse complement strand
ACATACTTTGGCGTATATATCCCTGCCCAACAACTCTTGCAGTTGGACTTTCAACTCAGGCCATCTCTTTTTGGCGCGACAACGATATGGAGTGCGGCCACTAGGTTTCGCACCTGGCACCAACTCAATAGAGAAGTCAATCTCCCGCTGGGGTGGTAACCCAGGAAGATCTTTGGGAAACACATCGTAAACTCTGACACAACTGGCACTTCACCGACACTGCCTTTGGCTCAACAGCCCGAATTAGCGTGAAGAATAACTCCGCGCCCTTCCGAACAGCATTGACGATTTGGATGCAGACAACAACGTCCCGCTCACTCCTCTCGCATACCAGCGAACTTCGTCACAAGTCCGGTATTCTGGCCCAGTGTAATCTCCTTGGAGTGCAATCAATAAAGGCAACGCTGCTCCCGAGAGCCAGTCCATACCAAAGATCACATCAAACTCCGATAACGGTAGCACAGCTGCACTCAAACCGAAATCCCGACTTCCTATTTGCACATCCACATCGCAAGCCCTATCTGCAAGCATCACACAGCCATTCGGCAATAGCACCCTTTGTACTATCCACCGTCACATGACTCGGTACCTCCAATTCGAGATACGAAATCCTCAACAGAAAAGAATGTGAAGCAACCCGTAATCAAACAGGGCTCTCGCCAAATTATTCCGAATCAGGACAAAGCCTGCAGCACACACATCATGCACAAGCTAAACATAACCAAAACCAAAAGCACTACAAGTAAACTAAATCAACTCGTACCTGTGACACGTCACTTTGCTTAATTCGCTTCCTGTTGGCCAAGTTGATAGATTCGTGCCTGCGCCTGGGAACGCAGGAATCCACCACCCCGTTTGCCCTTCTCAGCATATGACGCACCCGTCTTCTTTTCCCCCTTTGACTGCACAACCCGACAGTCACGAGCTATATGCCCCACCCGGTCACAGTTATAGCATGTACGAGAATCCGGCCTTGATGTCGCTCCCGACACAACGGTCGTAGTCACTTGCCCAGATGGCTTGGACCTCTTGCCCCCTTTCTTCTGGTAAAACGACTTGCTCGGGGCGAGGTGCTTGAAACTCCGGCTTCGACGCAACCAAGCCCTTGTTCCCTTGCACTCGCCTCATGTCCTTCTCCAACGCGCACGCCGTATCAACCAACGCCTGAAACCCTTGGTTCACTGAACTCGAAAGCAGGAATCGCAACCTCATCCCGCAATCCTTCATAGAACCGAATCTTTTCCTTTGGTCATGCCGCGAAGATTGTACCCGCATATCGTCCCAACCTGGTAAACTCGGGCAAGTAGATATCCACGCTATCTTCCCCTTGCTTTAAACCGTTGGAACTCATTTTCCATAGCGATGCGTTGCGCCGCTGGACATGTTTCGCCAGAAAATATTCGAGAGAACTCCTCAATCCACACTTGTGTTTAATTGCCTGCCCGCCAAATGGTGTAACTCTACCTCGTCCCACCACAACCGCGCCTCTCCTTCCAGCATGAAGGTGTCCAAGTGACCTTAAGAGTTTCCTCCGCCCTGATCGCTGTCATTATCCGCTTGAACACACGATAACCAATCCTCTGCCTGCGTTGGGGATCCCATGCCCGTAAATGTAGGAGGACTGAAGCTCATGAATTGCTTCAACTGTCGGTCAGCTGCTCGTGATCTACAGCCACAACCGGCTCGGTCTTACATCAACATGAACTGGCACTACTACTGCCGGCTGCGCTTGCCCCCGGTCGGCTGAATCATGGCAAAGAGCGCCTCAGCAACTAAGCGAACAGTTTCCGCAGATGGAGGAGGTGTTGGCACCTCAACTGGTGCCGCACTCTCATCAGAGCGCTGGGGCTCAGACTGCCCAGCACCACTACGTGTCACCTATAGGTGGACAAGACACACATTAGCGAACGTATGCAAGCAAACAACACAAAAAGGACGCGCAGATCCTCAAACAAGATTTTGTACATTCCTTAGTGACAACATTGTCCACTAACATAGGAATGTATACATTCAACAAAAGTTGGGCCTTAAGGCCTTACAACAGTTTCTCTTAACAAGAGTGGTTTACAAACATCGGCATGCAGGCCGGCCACACATGACAAAAGAACAACACAATGCCTTCGAGGGCAGCAACGCAGCTTTGGGCTTCAGCCCGCTAAGTCCCGCTCGGACCAGCTCCTCCAACACCTGTAAGAACCAATCCACCAAACGGTGGCAAAACAGGGCAACGGTCAGCATTCAGCTGACCAATTATAACGACCCTGCCCTGGCACGGGGCAGTGGAATTCCATCCCTGCATAGCATTCATCCAACATGATATATAACCATTCAAGCAAGACGTGCACGCAGCCACACCGTCACATATCACAACGTCGGCTCGACGGCCCGACGCTACCCCGTGCACTCAGGGCATATTCACACCGTTCAGAGGTCCCAGACATAACGGTGCACTATGAGCATTCTAGTCTGATCGGCTCACCAGCCGTCGACTCTCGCTATGTGATCCTAACAGGTCTTAAGCACCCACGGTTAGACAACCATAACGCGGGTACAGATCCACTTTGCCCGTTGCTCCACATCGTCAGACTCACGCCTGGACTGACGCGGGTACAACTTCACCTTGCCCGTTCCACCATTTCCTAGTTGCAAAAAGCCTCACGGCTCAACTTTCCACCAGTAGCACTCACGGCCACAAGAAGTCCAACTCTCATAACTTCCTGGACTTCCTCCAGTACTTTTATCCATCATGCATACAAGCAATAATCACGGAGCCTTCTCCGATATGCAACCAAGCATCACCAATCCAGACCATGTCCAGATGGGCTTCACACAGCATGCCTAGATCCGTACTCCAATTCCGGACTCTAACAAGGGGGACTTCACATATCTACCCCAAGGGACGCCACAACCCACCGCACACTCGCGGGAAGGGTTTTCCCTATGCAATGCAGGAATTAAGGACTTGACATGTCCAAGCAGAAATCGTTACCCTAGGAGTTCGCTTCGGAGCCATGGAGAGAAATTTGAGACGGATGAAAGCCTTCGCAGCAGCGTTGCCTTCGCAAATCCGAACTCGGCTCGCGATTTGGACCACCGTAGCACCACCGACAGCCGGACTCCACTTCCTCTTCTTCCTCCTTGCTCACCTCACCACTCTCTTAAACTTTAGAAAGAGAAGGATAAAGGAAGAATGAGCTTTTCATCTCTTTTTTCCGGCCTTATCAGCCCAAAATTGATCTCCAGCCACAGGATCTTATTTAAAGAAAATGAAGGGCCAAGATTGAACTGAAAATTCCTTTTCTTTTTGCCGACACGGCCTGTGACACGCCCGTGTCACAGGCCGTGTACCCTTAAGCGGCACACGCGGCAGTCGCACCGACTGAAATATTCGAGAACACGGGCATCGACACGCCCGTGTCGAACCTGACACGCCCGTGTCAATTTTGAGACACGCCCGTGTCTCCTGCTATACGGTATTCACCGATTTCCAAAACCAGTACACGGGTCGGAACACGGCAACTGACACGCCCGTGTCCAGCCTGACACGTCCGTGTTCCCGGCCGTGTTCAAGGCCGTGTACGGCTCTGACTTGAATAGGCCAATTTCGAAAAATAATTCGAACACGCCCTGGGACAAACGCCCGTGTCGAAGGCCGTGTCCCAGGCTCGACGATCGTCGACTCTCAAACGTCGACTAGCCTGAACACGCCCTGGACACGCCCGTGTCCCAGGCCGTGTACACCCGACACGCCCTGAGACACGCCCGTGTCCCAGGCCGTGTCAAACAGCCTGCTACTCAAACTTCATGTTGAGTCTATTTGGGGTCTTTTTGGGGTGTTACAACCCTCCCCCCCTTAACAAAATTTCATCCCGAAATTTGCACGGTAAGGAAACAAGAACCAGCAATGCTATAACTCTGTTATAACAAAAAGTACACGGTCTACAGTTTATACAAATAACTCGGGAAATTCAGCTCGCATGGTCTGCTCTCGCTCCCATGTCAGCTCTTCTCGGCCACAATTGTCCCACCGGACTTTGACCATCCCGATCGCTTTGTTCCCAACTATTTCTCGGCTCGATCCTCAATCTGAATGGGTCTAACCCTCGTCGTTAGCCCATACTCGACCGGTACCCGATCATTTTCCACCACATGAGCTGGATCCTTCACCGCCTTACGAAGGACTGAGATGTGAAACACATCATGTAATCCACCCAAGTCCGCTGAAAGTGCTAGTCAATAAGCAGCTTCCCCAACTCGCTCCACCACCTCAAACGGACCAAGATACCTCGACTTAGCTTTTTCAAACGCCGAATCCTGGACACACCTTTGAAGGGTTTGATCTTCAAATATACCCAATCACCCACCGCGAACTCTACGTTCCGGTGTTTGGCATTGTAGTACTTTGCTTGACGATCTGGGCTATCAATAGCCTCTCCCGAATAGAGCGTATGAGCGAAGTAGCTTCTTCGACTTCCTTTTTCCCACTCAGCTTCGATTCGCCTGCTTCTGCCCAAGCTAAGGGTGTACGGGCATTTCCGACCATACAACGCCTCAAATGGTGCCATACCAATACTCGCTTGGTAGCTATTATTATAGGCAAATTCAACAAGAAATATATAATCTTCCCATCTCTTACCAAAGTCTAGGGCGCACATGCGGAGCATGTCCTCCATCGTCCTGTTGGTTCGTTCAGTCTGGCCATCCGTTTGGGGATGAAAGGCCGTGCTAAACGCTAACTTTGTACCCAACATTTGATGAACGAGCCGCCAATCATTCGATGTGAACCGCCCATCACGGTCACTAACGATGCTCCGAGGAACACCGTGCAGTCGAACAACTTGCTCCACATAAAGCTTGGCCAAGTTTTCCACTGAATCGTCTCTTCTGTTTGGAAGGAAGTGCGCCACTTTTGTCAACCGGTCCACAATCACCCAGATTGAATCATGACCGCGTTGAGATCTCGGCATGGTGCCAACACCTCCTCCATCTGCGGAAACTGTTCGCTTAGTTGCTGAGGCGCTCTTTGCCATGATTCAGCCGACCGGGCAAGCGCAGCCGGCAGTAGTGCCAGTTCGTGTTGATGTAAGACCCGAGCCGGTTGAGGCTGTAGATCCACGAGCAGCTGACCGACAGTTGAAGCAATTCATGAGCTTCAGTCCTCCTACGTTTACGGGCATGGGATCCCCAACGCAGGCAGAGGATTGGTTATCGCGTGTCAAGCGGATAATGACAGCGATCAGGGCGGAGGAAACTCTCAAGGTCACCTTGGCCACCTTCATGCTGAAGGAGAGGCGCGGTTGTGGTGGGACGAGGTAGAGTTACACCATTTGGCGGGCAGGCAATTAACACAAGTGTCGATTGAGGAGTTCTCTCGAATATTTCTGGCGAAACATGTCCCAGCGGCGCAACGCATCGCTATGGAAAATGAGTTCCAACGGTTAAAGCAAGGGAAGATAGCGTGGATATCTACTTGCACGAGTTTACCAGGTTGGGACGATATGCGGGTACAATCTTCGCGGATGACCAAAGGAAAACGAATCGGTTCTATGAAGGATTGCGGGATGAGTTGCGATTCCTGCTTTCGAGTTCAGTGAACCAAGGGTTTCAGGTGTTGGTTGATACGGCGTGCGCGTTGGAGAAGGACATGAGGAGAGTGCAAGGGAACAAGGGCTTGGTTGCGTCGAAGCCGGAGTTTCAAGCACCTCGCCCGAGCAAGTCGTTTTACCAGAAGAAAGGGGGCAAGAGGTCCAAGCCATCTGGGCAAGTGACTACGACCGTTGTGTCGGGAGCGACATCAAGGCCGGATTCTCGTACATGCTATAACTGTGGCCGGGTGGGGCATATAGCTCGTGACTGTCGGGTTGTGCAGTCCAAAGGGGAAAAGAAGACGGGTGCGTCATATGCTGAGAAGGGCAAAGCGGTGGTGGATTCCTCTGTATCCCAGGCGCAGCCCCGAATCTATCAACTTGGCCAACAGGAAGCGATTAAGCAAAGTGACGTCGTCACAGGTACGAGTTGATTTAGTTTACTTGCTAGTGCTTTTGGTTTTGGTTATGTTTAGCTTGTGCATGATGTGTGTGCTGCAGGCTTTGTCCTGATTCGGAATAATTTGGCGAGAGCCCTGTTTGATACGGGTGCTTCGCATTCTTTTCGGTCTGAGGATTTCGTATCTCGAATTGGGGTACCGAGTCATGTGACGGTGGATAGTACAAGGGTGCTATTGCCGAATGGCTGTGTGATGCTTGCAGATAGGGCTTGCGATGTGGATGTGCAAATAGGAAGTCGGGATTTCGGTTTGAGTGCAGCTGTGCTACCGTTATCGGAGTTTGATGTGATCTTTGGTATGGACTGGCTCTCGGAGCAGCGTGCCTTTATTGATTGCAACTCCAAGGAGATTACACTGGGCCAGAATACCGGACTTGTGACGAAGTTCGCTGGTATGCGAGGAGTGAGCGGGACGTTGTTGTCTGCACTCCAAATCGTCAATGCTGTTCGGAAGGGCGCGGAGTTATTCTTCATGCTAATTCAGGCTGTTGAGCCAAAGGCCAGTGTCGGTGAAGTGCCAGTTGTGTCAGAGTTTGCCGATGTGTTTCCCAAAGATCTTCCTGGGTTACCACCCCAGCGGGAGATTGACTTCTCTATTGAGTTGGTGCCAGGTGCGAAACCTGTGGCCCGCTCTCCATATCGTGTCGCGCCAAAAGAGATGGCTGAGTTTGAAAGTCCAACTGCAAGAGTTGTTGGAGCAGGGATATATACGCCCAAGTATGTCACCTTGGAGCGCGCCTGTTCTCTTTGTGAAAAAGAAAGACGGTAGCTTACGGTTGTGTATTGACTACCGCGAGTTGAATAAGCTGACGGAGAAAAATAAATATCCGATCCCGCGGATTGATGACCTCTTTGATCGCTGGCAGGATCAACGGTCTATTCCAAGTTGGATTTGAAATCGGGATATTATCAGCTAAGGATTAGGGAAGGTGACATTCCCAAGACGGCGTTTGGAACACGCTACGGTCATTATGAGTTCACGGTAATGCCGTTTGGCCTATGTAATGCGCCTTCGGTATTTATGGACCTAATGCATCGAACGTTCCGAGAGTATTTGGATTTATTTGTTATTGTGTTTATCGATGACATCTTAGTATACTCTCAGTCGGAAGAGGATCACGCAAACCATTTGCGGTTGGTCTTGCATACCCTGCGGAGGAATAAGCTTTATGCTAAGTTCTCAAAGTGTGAGTTCTGGCTCTCTTCAGTAGCCTTTTTTAGGCCATGTGGTAAGCGGAGAGGGTATCGCGGTGGATCCGTTGAAGATAAGTGCCATCCGAGATTGGCCAGTGATGTCTTCAGTGGCCGAGGTCAGGAGCTTCCTTGGACTTGCGGGCTACTATAGACGGTTTGTGGAAAACTTCTCACTGATTGCTTTACCTCTCACCACGCTGACGAGAAAAGATCAAAAGTTCATTTGGACGCCGGAGTGCGCGCGAAGCTTTTGAAGACTTGAAGAGTCGTTTGACCACGGCGCCTGTGTTGACATCGCCATGTGGTACCGATGGGTATGAGATCTATAGTGATGCATCCGGGAGCGGCTTAGGCTGCGTTCTTCTGCAATTTGGTAAAGTGATTGCTTATGGCTTGCGTCAGTTGAAAGTGCATGAGCGAAATTACCCCGTCCATGATTTGGAGTTGGCGGCGGTAATCTTTGCGCTCAAGTTGTGGCGGCACTATCTATATGGCGTTAAAGTGGATATCTATACGGATCACAAGAGCCTAAAGTATTTGTTGGATCAGAAGGATCTGAATATGCGACAACGAAGATGGATGGAGTTCCTCGGGGACTACACCTTCGAGATTCACTATACTCCCGGGAAGGGAAATGTGGTCGCTGATGCTTTGAGTCGGAAGACTCCGGTACGGGCAAACTGGTTGCAGAGGCATGATCAGCGTTTGATCCAGGAATTGGAAGCATTGGAGATATCTTGCGTTGACAAGGGTTCGTCAACCGATGCATGCTTGAACTGGACGGAGGTGCAATATGACCTTACGGACAGAGTTCGGCGAGCAACGGAACTTGATGAAAGTCTCCAGCGCTATGCAAAAGATGGGCCGGATGACCAATTTTCTTGGGATAACGGGTTGTTACGAAGAAATGGTCGAGTGTGCGTCCCAAGTGTGGGTAAAGTGAGGGAAGAGTTGATGTACGAAGCTCACTTTGCAAAGTACTCAGTTCACCCAGGGAGCACAAAGATGTACAGAGATCTGAAAAAGTTGTTCTGGTGGCTCGGACTAAAGAAAGATGTGGCACGTTATGTGGCTGAATGCCATACTTGTGCATTGGTGAAAGCAGAATGCTAGAAGCCTGGCGGGTTCCTGAAGTCGTTACCTATTCCGGAGTGGAAGTTCGATGACATTTCGATGGATTTCGTGCACGGGTTGCCGAGATCTCAACGCGGTCATGATTCAATCTGGGTGATTGTGGACCGGTTGACAAAAGTGGCGCACTTCCTTCCAAACAGAAGAGACGATTCAGTGGAAACCTTGGCCAAGCTTTATGTGGAGCAAGTTGTTCGACTGCACGGTGTTCCTCGGAGCATCGTTAGTGACCGTGATGGGCGGTTCACATCGAATGATTGGCAGCTCGTTCATCAAATGTTGGGTACAAAGTTAGCGTTTAGCACGGCCTTTCATCCCCAAACGGATGGCCAGACTGAACGAACCAACAGGACGATGGAGGACATGCTCCGCATGTGCGCCCTAGACTTTGGTAAGAGATGGGAAGATTATATATTTCTTGTTGAATTTGCCTATAATAATAGCTACCAAGCGAGTATTGGTATGGCACCATTTGAGGCGTTGTATGGTCGGAAATGCCGTACACCCTTAGCTTGGGCAGAAGCAGGCGAATCGAAGCTGAGTGGGAAAAAGGAAGTCGAAGAAGCTACTTCGCTCATACGCTCTATTCGGGAGAGGCTATTGATAGCCCAAGATCGTCAAGCAAAGTACTACAATGCCAAACACCGGAACGTGGAGTTCGCGGTGGGTGATTGGGTATATTTGAAGATCAAACCCTTCAAAGGTGTGTCCAGGATTCGGCGTTTGAAAAAGCTAAGTCCGAGGTATCTTGGTCCGTTTGAGGTGGTGGAGCGAGTTGGGGAAGCTGCTTATCGACTAGCACTTTCAGCGGACTTGGGTGGATTACATGATGTGTTTCACATCTCAGTCCTTCGTAAGGCGGTGAAGGATCCAGCTCATGTGGTGGAAAATGATCGGGTACCGGTCGAGTATGGCTAACGACGAGGGTTAGACCCATTCGGATCGAGGATCGAGCCGAGAAACAGTTGCGGAACAAAGCGATCGGGATGGTCAAAGTCCGGTGAGACAATTGTGGCCGAGAAGAGCTGACATGGGAGCGAGAGCAGACCATGCGAGCTGAATTTCCCGAGTTATTTGTATAAACTGTAGACCGTGTACTTTTTGTTATAACAGAGTTATAGCATTGCTGGTTCTTGTTTCCTTACCGTGCAAATTTCGGGACGAAATTTTGTTAAGGGGGGAGGGTTGTAACACCCCAAAAAGACCCCAAATAGACTCAACATGAAGTTTGAGTAGCAGGCTGTTTGACACGGCCTGGGACACGGGCGTGTCCCAGGGCGTGTCGGGTGTACACAGCCTGGGACACGGGCGTGTCCCAGGGCGTGTTCAGGCTAGTCGACGTTTGAGAGTCGACGATCGTCGAGCCTGGGACACGGCCTTCGACACGGGCGTGTTCGAATTATTTTTCGAAATTGGCCTATTCAAGTCAGAGACGTACACGGCCTTGAACACGGCCGGGAACACGGGCGTGTCAGGCTGGACACGGGCGTGTCAGTTGCCGTGTTCCGACCCGTGTACTGGTTTTGGAAATCGGTGAATACCGTGTAGCAGGAGACACGGGCGTGTCTCAAAATTGACACGGGCGTGTCAGGTTCGACACGGGCGTGTCGATGCCCGTGTTCTCGAATATTTCAGTCGGTGCGACTGCCGCGTGTGCCGCTTAAGGGTACATGGCCTGTGACACGGGCGTGTCACAGGCCGTGTCGGCCAAAAGAAAAGGAATTTTCAGTTCAATCTTGGCCCTTCATTTTCTTTAAATAAGATCCTGTGGCTGGAGATCAATTTTGGGCTGATAAGGCCGGAAAAAGAGATGAAAAGCTCATTCTTCCTTTATCCTTCTCTTTCTAAAGTTTAAGAGAGAGGTGAGAGCAAGGAGGAAGAAGAGGAAGTGGAGTCCGGCTGCCGGTGGTGCTACGGTGGTCCAAATCGCGAGCCGAGTTCGGATTTGCGAAGGCAACGCTGCTGCGAAGGCTTTCATCCGTCTCAAATTTCTCTCCATGGCTCCGAAGCGAACTCCTAGGGTAACGATTTCCTGCTTGGACATGTGAAGTCCTTAATTCCTGCATTGCATAGGGAAAACCCTTCCCCACGAGTGTGCGGTGGGTTGTGGCGTCCCTTGGGGTAGATATGTGAAGTCCCCCTTGTTAGAGTCCGGAATTGGAGTACGGATCTAGGCATGCTGTGTGAAGCCCATCTGGACATGGTCTGGATTGGTGATGCTTGGTTGCATATCGGAGAAGGCTCCGTGATTATTGCTTGTATGCATGATGGATAAAAGTACTGGAGGAAGTCCAGGAAGTTATGAGAGTTGGACTCTCTTGTGGCCGTGAGTGCTACTGGTGGAAAGTTGAGCCGTGAGGCTGCAACTAGGAAATGGTGGAACGGGAAAGGTGAAGCTGTACCCGCGTCAGTCCAGGCGTGAGTCTGACGATGTGAGCAACGGGCAAAGTGGATCTGTACCCGCGTTATGGTTGTCTAACCGTGGGTGCTTAAGACCCTGTTAGGATCACATAGCGAGAGTCGACGGCCGGTGAGCCGATCAGACTAGAATGCTCATAGTGCACCGTTATGTCTGGGACCTCTGAACGGTGTGAATGTGCCCTGAGTGCATGGAGCGTCGGGCCGTCGAGCCGACGTTTGTGATATGTGACGGTGCGGGCGTGCACGTCTTGCTTGAATGGCTATATATCATGTTGGATGAATGCTATGCAGGGATGGAATTCCGCTGCCCCGTGCCAGGGGCAGGGTCGTTATAATTGGTCAGCTGAATGCTGACCGTTGCCCTGTTTTGCCACCGTTTGGTGGATTGGTTCTTACAGGTGCTGGAGGAGCTGGTCCGAGCGGGACTTAGCGGGCTGAAGCCCAAAGCTGCGTTGCTGCCCTCGAAGGCATTGTGTTGTTTCTTTTGTTCATGTGTGGCCGGCCTGCGTGCCGATGTTTGTAAACCACACTCTTGTTAAGAGAAACTGTTGTAAGGCCTTAAGGCCAAACTCTTTTGTTGAATGTATACATTCCTATGTTAGTGGACAATGTTGTTTATCTTGAGTTCAATAATTCAACTGTGAAGCTTCCGCTAGAATGCTCTGTGTTAGGATGCGTTGGTTTTGATATTATTTCGTAGCGTCTCCGCCTGTTTGTGGAATATGGTGTGGGGCCCCGGCCGGACCCTCTATTATATTCTTCTTGACGGGTACAGCAATTCATGAGCTTCAGTCTTCCTACGTTTACGTCAATAATTCAGCTCGCATGGTCTGCTCTCGCTCCCATGTTAGCTCTTCACGGCCACAATTGTCCCATCGGACCTTGACCATCCCGATCGCTTTGTTCCGCAACTGTTTCTCGGCTCGATCCTCGATCCGAATGGGTCTAACCCTCGTCGTTAGCCCATACTCGACCGGTACCCGATCATTTTCCACCACATGAGCTGGATCCTTCACCGCCTTACGAAGGACTGAGATGTGAAACACATCATGTAATCCACCCAAGTCCGCTGAAAGTGCTAGTCGATAAGCAGCTTCCCCAACTCGCTCCACCACCTCAAACGGACCAAGATAACTCGGACTTAGCTTTTTCAAACGCCGAATCCTGGACACACCTTTGAAGGGTTTGATCTTCAAATATACCCAATCACCCACCGCGAACTCCACGTTCCGATGTTTGGCATTGTAGTACTTTGCTTGACGATCTTGGGCTATCAATAGCCTCTCCCGAATAGAGCGTATGAGCGAAGTAGCTTCTTCGACTTCCTTTTTCCCACTCAGCTTCGATTCGCTTGCTTCTGCCCAAGCTAAGGGTGTACGGCATTTCCGACCATACAACGCCTCAAATGGTGCCATACCAATACTCGTTTGGTAGCTATTATTATAGGCAAATTCAACAAGAAATATATAATCTTCCCATCTCTTACCAAAGTCTAGGGCGCACATGCGGAGCATGTCCTCCATCGTCCTGTTGGTTCGTTCAGTCTGGCCATCCGTTTGGGGATGAAAGGCCGTACTAAACGCTAACTTTGTACCCAACATTTGATGAACGAGACGCCAATCATTCGATGTGAACCGCCCATCACGGTCACTAACGATGCTCCGAGGAACACCGTGCAGTCGAACAACTTGCTCCACATAAAGCTTGGCCAGGGTTTCCACTGAATCGTCTCTTCTGTTTGGAAGGAAGTGCGCCACTTTTGTCAACCGGTCCACAATCACCCAGATTGAATCATGACCGCGTTGAGATCTCGGCAACCCGTGCACGAAATCCCTCGAAATATCATCGAACTTCCACTCCGGAATAGGTAACGACTTCAGGAACCCGCCAGGCTTCTGGCATTCCGCTTTCACAAATGCACAAGTATGGCATTCAGCCACATAACGTGCGACATCTTTCTTTAATCCGGGCCACCAGAACAGCTTTTTCATGTCTCTGTACATCTTTGTGCTCCCTGGGTGAACTGAGTACTTTGCAAAGTGAGCTTCGTACATCAACTCTTCCCTCAGTTTACCCACACTTGGGACGCACACTCGACCATTTCTTCGTAACAACCCGTTATCCCAAGAAAATTGGTCATCCGGCCCATCTTTTGCATAGCGCTGGAGACTTTCATCAAGTTCCGTTGCTCGCCGAACTCTGTCCGTAAGGTCATATTGCACCTCCGTCCAGTTCAAGCATGCATCGGTTGACGAACCCTTGTCAACGCAAGATATCTCCAATGCTTCCAATTCCTGGATCAAACGCTGATCATGCCTCTGCAACCAGTTTGCCCGTACCGGAGTCTTCCGACTCAAAGCATCAGCGACCACATTTCCCTTCCCGGGAGTATAGTGAATCTCGAAGGTGTAGTCCCCGAGGAACTCCATCCATCTTCGTTGTCGCATATTCAGATCCTTCTGATCCAACAAATACTTTAGGCTCTTGTGATCCGTATAGATATCCACTTTAACGCCATATAGATAGTGCCGCCACAAATTGAGCGCAAAGATTACCGCCGCCAACTCCAAATCATGGATGGGGTATTTTCGCTCATGCACTTTCAACTGACGCGAGCCATAAGCAATCACTTTACCAAATTGCAGAAGAACGCAGCCTAAGCCGCTCCCTGATACATCACTATAGATCTCATACCCATCGGTACCACATGGCGATGTCAACACAGGCGCCGTGGTCAAACGACTCTTCAAGTCTTCAAAAGCTCGCGCGCACTCCGGCGTCCAAATGAACTTTTGATCTTTTCTCGTCAGCGTGGTGAGAGGTAAAGCAATCCGTGAGAAGTTTTCCACAAACCGTCTATAGTAGCCCGCAAGTCCAAGGAAGCTCCTGACCTCGGCCACTGAAGACATCACTGGCCAATCTCGGATGGCACTTATCTTCAACGGATCCACCGCGATACCCTCTCCGCTTACCACATGGCCTAAAAAGGCTACTGAAGAGAGCCAGAACTCACACTTTGAGAACTTAGCATAAAGCTTATTCCTCCGCAGGGTATGCAAGACCAACCGCAAATGGTTTGCGTGATCCTCTTCCGACTGAGAGTATACTAAGATGTCATCGATAAACACAATAACAAATAAATCCAAATACTCTCGGAACGTTCGATGCATTAGGTCCATAAATACCGAAGGCGCATTACATAGGCCAAACGGCATTACCGTGAACTCATAATGACCGTAGCATGTTCCAAACGCCATCTTGGGAATGTCACCTTCCCTAATCCTTAGCTGATAATATCCCGATTTCAAATCCAACTTGGAATAGATCGTTGATCCTGCCAGCTGATCAAAGAGGTCATCAATCCGCGGGATCGGATATTTATTTTTCTCCGTCAGCTTATTCAACTCGCAGTAGTCAATACACAACCGTAAGCTACCGTCTTTCTTTTTCACAAAGAGAACAGGCGCGCTCCAAGGTGACATACTTGGGCGTATATATCCCTGCTCCAACAACTCTTGCAGTTGGACTTTCAACTCAGCCATCTCTTTTGGCGCGACACGATATGGAGAGCGGGCCACAGGTTTCGCACCTGGCACCAACTCAATAGAGAAGTCAATCTCCCGCTGGGGTGGTAACCCAGGAAGATCTTTGGGAAACACATCGGCAAACTCTGACACAACTGGCACTTCACCGACACTGGCCTTTGGCTCAACAGCCTGAATTAGCGTGAAGAATAACTCCGCGCCCTTCCGAACAGCATTGACGATTTGGAGTGCAGACAACAACGTCCCGCTCACTCCTCGCATACCAGCGAACTTCGTCACAAGTCCGGTATTCTGGCCCAGTGTAATCTCCTTGGAGTTGCAATCAATAAAGGCACGCTGCTCCGAGAGCCAGTCCATACCAAAGATCACATCAAACTCCGATAACGGTAGCACAGCTGCACTCAAACCGAAATCCCGACTTCCTATTTGCACATCCACATCGCAAGCCCTATCCGTAAGCATCACACAGCCATTCGGCAATAGCACCCTTGTACTATCCACCGTCACATGACTCGGTACCCCAATTCGAGATATGAAATCCTCAGATAGAAAAGAATGCGAAGCACCCGTATCAAACAGGGCTCTCGCCAAATTATTCCGAATCAGGACAAAGCCTGCAGCACACACATCATGCACAAGCTAAACATAACCAAAACCAAAAGCACTAGCAAGTAAACTAAATCAACTCGTACCTGTGACGACGTCACTTTGCTTAATCGCTTCATGTTGGCCAAGTTGATAGATTCGGGGCTGCGCCTGGGACGCAGAGGAATCCACCACCGCTTTGCCCTTCTCAGCATATGACGCACCCGTCTTCTTTTCCCCTTTGGACTGCACAACCCGACAGTCACGAGCTATATGCCCCACCCGGCCACAGTTATAGCATGTACGAGAATCCGGCCTTGATGTCGCTCCCGACACAACGGTCGTAGTCACTTGCCCAGATGGCTTGGACCTCTTGCCCCCTTTCTTCTGGTAAAACGACTTGCTCGGGCGAGGTGCTTGAAACTCCGGCTTCGACGCAACCAAGCCCTTGTTCCCTTGCACTCGCCTCATGTCCTTCTCCAACGCGCACGCCGTATCAACCAACGCCTGAAACCCTTGTTCACTGAACTCGAAAGCAGGAATCGCAACTCATCCCGCAATCCTTCATAGAACCGATTCGTTTTCCTTTGGTCATCCGCGAAGATTGTACCCGCATATCGTCCCAACCTGGTAAACTCGTGCAAGTAGATATCCACGCTATCTTCCCCTTGCTTTAACCATTGGAACTCATTTTCCATAGTGATGCGTTGCGCCGCTGGGACATGTTTCGCCAGAAATATTCGAGAGAACTCCTCAATCGACACTTGTGTTAATTGCCTGCCCGCCAAATGGTGTAACTCTACCTCGTCCCACCACAACCGCGCCTCTCCTTCCAGCATGAAGGTGGCCAAGGTGACCTTGAGAGTTTCCTCTGCCCTGATCGCTGTCATTATCCGCTTGACACGCAATAACCAATCCTCTGCCTGCATTGGGGATCCCATGCCCGTAAACGTAGGAGGACTGAAGCTCATGAATTGCTTCAACTGTCGGTCAGCTGCTCGTGGATCTACAGCCTCAACCGGCTCGGGTCTTACATCAACACGAACTGGCACTACTGCCGGCTGCGCTTGCCCGGTCGGCTGAATCATGGCAAAGAGCGCCTCAGCAACTAAGCGAACAGTTTCCACAGATGGAGGAGGTGTTGGCACCTCAGCTGGTGTCGCACTCTCATCAGAGCGCTGGGGCTCAGACTGCCCAGCACCACTACGTGTCACCTATAGGTGGACAAGACACACATTAGCGAACGTATGCAAGCAAAACAACACAAAAAGGAACGCGCAGATTCCTCAAACAAGATTTTGTACATTCCTCAGTGGACATTCCAGAGTTCATTAGCGTTACAGCAGGTCGCAAAAACACGTGCTCGCCACCCCACAAAAGAATTCGACCACGAATTCGAAAGAGGAAGACCGACAAAAGCTGATACCAAAATGTAACGAACCCATCCGTTGAATGACGTATAATAGAAGGTCCGGCCGGGGCCCCACACTATATGCCACAAACAGACGGTGAGGTCATAGGATAATACCAAACCATACGAATCCTAACTCAGAGCATTCTAGCGGAAGCTTTAAGTTACCAATTTTGAACTCTACACAGGAATGTCCAATATATAAACCACCTTTATATATATCACGGAATGTACAAATACAAGAGTTTGGCCTTAAGGCCTTACAGTTTCTCTTACATACAACATGTTTTACAAACCTCGGCGCGCAGGCCGGCCATACATGAGTAAAAGAGAAATAAGCAACACATTCGCTTAGCCTTCAAGGGCTAGCCGCAGCAGCAGCAGCAACAGCAGTAGGGCTTCAGCCCATCACTTACCACTTGGCTCTCCAGCACCTGCACGGGAACAATTCCACCCAACCGGTGGCAAACAATGCAACGGTCAGCTTTCAGCTGACCCAATTATAACAATCCTACCCCTTTCTCGGGGCATGCGCATTCTTTCCCTGCAAGCATGGCATCATCAAATAGCAACTATGTGCGCGCAGGCACATTCAAGCCATCACAACTATCGGCCACACGGCCCGACAGTCCGTGCACTCAGGGCACATTCTTGGTGTACCGGAATACCAGGGTCAACACCACCGTCTACACGGTATTTGAGCATTCTAGTCTTTCCGGCGCGCGGGCCTAAGACTCTCATTAGGCACTCCAACAAAACCTATAACCAGGCTTCCAAGTCGGACGGACCTAACGCAGGTACGGATCAGCCACCCCCCGTTGCTCAAGTCGCCGTGCCACCTCGAATACGGAAGTATCCATGGCTATTTATAGGCGCGGGTCGGTTTCACCTTTCCTGTTCGGCAATCTGCCTTTTCATCTAGTTGCAGCCCAACGGCTCAACCGCTCATACAGTGGCAACGCACGGCCACAAGAGTTGCATCCAACCCTCTTTATTTCCTGGACATCATCCAGTACTTCCTGATGCACCAAGCAACAGGTAGGAACAAGGCAACACAAGCCATAATCACGGAGCCTTCTCCGATATGCAAACAAGCATCACCAATCCAGACCATGTCCAGATGGGCTTCACACAGCATGCCTAGAGCCGTACTCCAATTCCGGCCTCTAACAAGGGGGACTTCACATATCTACCCCAAGGGACACCACAGCCCACCGCACACTCGCGGGGAAGGGTTTTCCCTATGCAATGCAGAAAAGAAGGACTTCACATGTCCAAGGAGGGAGATCGTTACCCTTGTCGATCTCTTCGGAGCCATCGAAAATTAGCCGGTGAGAAAGAACCGCAGCAGCCTTGCCTTCACAACGCCGGCTTCGGATCACGAATCGGACCACGGGAGCTCCGCCGGTGGCTTGCTCTCCTCCTCCTTCTTCTTCCTCCTCTCACTTTCTCTCTTCCTTAAGCAAAATGAAGAATGACTTCTTCATTCTTTCCTTCACGAATTTAATCCAGCCAGGAATCACCTGAGCCCTTGGATCAAAAGAGAGAATCTGAACGGCCACGATCTGCCCAAAAAACCCATTTTTTGCCTGACACGGCCTGTGACACGCCCGTGTCACAGGCCGTGTACCCTTAAGTGGCACACGCGGCAGTCGAACCGACTGAGAGATACCAGAACACGGGTACCGACACGCCCGTGTCGAACCCGACACGCCCGTGTCAATCTTGAGACACGCCCGTGTCTCCTGCTACACGGTATTCACCGATTTCCAAAACCAGTACACGGGTCGGAACACGGCAACTGACACGCCCGTGTCCAGCCTGACACGCCCGTGTTCCCGGCCGTGTTCAAGGCCGTGTGCAGCTCTGACTTGAATAGGCCAATTTCGAAAAATAATTCGAACGCGCCCTGGGATACGCCCGTGTCGAAGGCCGTGTCCCAGGCTCGACGATCGTCGAATCTCAAACGTCGACTAGCCTGAACACGCCCTGGGACACGCCCGTGTCCCAGGCCGTGTACCCCCGACACGCCCTGGGACACGCCCGTGTCCCAGGCCGAGTACAATTTCCTGTACCTCAAAATTCATTTTGAGTCCTTTGGGGTCTTTTTGGGGTGTTACAACTCAATAATATTCTTCAAACATGAAGTTTGAGTAGCAGGCTGTTTGACACGGCCTGGGACACGGGCGTGTCCCAGGGCGTGTCGGGTGTACACGGCCTGGGACACGGGCGTGTCCCAGGGCGTGTTCAGGCTAGTCGATGTTTGAGAGTCGACGATCGTTGAGCCTGGGACACGGCCTTCGACACGGGCGTGTCTCAGGGCGTGTTTGAATAATTTTTCGAAATTGGTCTATTCAAGTCAGAGCCGTACACAGCCTTGAACACGGCCGGGAACACGGGCGTGTCAGGCTGGACACGGGCGTGTCAGTTGCCGTGTTCCGACCCGTGTACTGGTTTTGGAAATCGGTGAATACCGTGTAGCAGGAGACACGGGTGTGTCTCAAAATTGACACGGGCGTGTCAGGTTCGACACGGGCGTGTCGATGCCCGTGTTCTCGAATATTTCAGTCGGTGCGACTGCCGCGTGTGCCTCTTAAGGGTACACGGCCTGTGACAGGGGCTTGTCACAGGCCGTGTCGGCTAAAAGAAAAGGAATTTTCAGTTCAATCTTGGCCCTTCATTTTCTTTAAATAAGATCCTGTGGCTGGAGATCAATTTTGGCTGATAAGGCCGGAAAAAAGAGATGAAAATCTCATTCTTCCTTTATCCTTCTCTTTCTAAAGTTTAAGAGAGAGGTGAGAGCAAGGAGGAAGAAGAGGAAGTGGAGTCCGGCTGTCGGTGGTGCTACGGTGGTCCAAATCGCGAGCCGAGTTCGGATTTGCGAAGGCAACGCTGCTGCGAAGGCTTTCATCCGTCTCAAATTTCTCTCCATGGCTCCGAAGCGAACTCCTAGGGTAACGATTTCCTGCTTGGACATGTGAAGTCCTTAATTCCTACATTGCATAGGGAAAACCCTTCCCCGCGAGTGTGCGGTGGGTTGTGGCGTCCCTTGGGGTAGATATGTGAAGTCCCCCTTGTTAGAGTCCGGAATTGGAGTACGGATCTAGGCATGCTGTGTGAAGCCCATCTGGACATGGTCTGGATTGGTGATGCTTGGTTGCATATCGGAGAAGGCTCCGTGATTATTGCTTGTATGCATGATGGATAAAAGTACTGGAGGAAGTCCAGGAAGTTATGAGAGTTGGACTCTCTTGTGGCCGTGAGTGCTACTGGTGGAAAGTTGAGCCGTGAGGCTGCAACTAGGAAATGGTGGAACGGGCAAGGTGAAGCTGTACCCGCATCAGTCCAGGCGTGAGTCTGACGATATGAGCAACGGGCAAAGTGGATCTGTACCCGCGTTATGGTTGTCTAACCGTGGGTGCTTAAGACCCTGTTAGGATCACATAGCGAGAGTCGACGGCCGGTGAGCCGATCAGACTAGAATGCTCATAGTGCACCGTTATGTCTGGGACCTCTGAACGGTGTGAATGTGCCCTGAGTGCACGGAGCGTCGGGCCGTCGAGCCGACGTTTGTGATATGTGACGGTGCGGGCGTGCACGTCTTGCTTGAATGGCTATATATCATGTTGGATGAATGCTATGCAGGGATGGAATTCTGCTGCCCCGTGCCAGGGGCAGGGTCGTTATAAATGGTCAGCTGAATGCTGACCGTTGCCCTGTTTTGCCACCGTTTGGTGGATTGGTTCTTACAGGTGCTAGAGGAGCTGGTCCGAGCGGGACTTAGCGGGCTGAAGCCCAAAGCTGCGTTGCTGCCCTCGAAGGCATTGTGTTGTTTCTTTTGTTCATGTGTGGCCGGCCTGCGTGCCGATGTTTGTAAACCACACTCTTGTTAAGAGAAACTGTTGTAAGGCCTTAAGGCCAAACTCTTTTGTTGAATGTATACATTCCTATGTTAGTGGACAATGTTGTTTATCTTGAGTTCAATAATTCAACCGTGAAGCTTCCGCTAGAATTCTCTGTGTTAGGATGCGTTGGTTTTGATATTATTTCGTAGCGTCTCCGCCTTTTGTGGAATATGGTGTGGGGCCCCGGCCGGACCCTCTATTATATTCTTCTTGACGGGTAGGGGTGTTACAATTTGGTATCAGCTTGTTGGTCGATCTCTTCCGAATTCGCGGACGAATTCTTTTGAGCGGTGGCGAGCACGTGTTCGTGCTGTCGTTATAACACTTAATTTGAACTCAAGATTGTCCACTTAGGAATGCCAATACACTTGTTTGTTGAACTTGTGTATTTTCTTTGTATGATTGCCGTTTTTATTGGTCGCTAACCTGTGTAATTTACACAAATAGGTGACCAGAAGTGTTGCGGGTCAGTCCGAACCACAACGTTCTGTTGAGAGTGCGGCACCAGCCGAGGTGCCCACAACTCCTCCATCCGCTGAAACAGTCTGTCTCATCACGGAAACGGTACTTGCTGTGATGAATGCTCAGCAGACTGGGCAAGCACGTCCTGTAGTGGTGCCAACGCCAGCTGGGGTACGGCAAGAACCGGTAGAAGCCGAAGTTGATCCACGGATAGCAGATCAACAATGGAAGCAATTCTTGAGCTTTAACCCTCCGCAGTTTCATGGGGCGGGTACACCGGCCCAAGCAGAGGATTGGCTTGCAAGAATCAAGAGGATCATGAGAGCTATCAAGGTTGAGGAGGAACAGAAAGTTATGTTAGCCACTTTCCTACTGGAAGGAGAGGCGCGATTGTGGTGGGATGAGATTGAACTGCATCACTTGGCCGGCAGGCAATTGGCAGAGATTACAATGGAAGAATTCTCTCGGTTGTTCTTAGCACAACATCTGCCGATGCAGCAAAGGATATCGATGGAAATGGAGTTCCAACGGTTAGCACAGGGAGATCGAAGTGTGGATGACTACCTGCATGAGTTCACCCGTTTGGGAAGATATGCGGGCTCGATCTTCGCCGAAGAAGAGCGTAAGACTAGTCGGTTTTATGCGGGACTGCGTGATGAGCTAAGGTATTTGCTCTCGAGTTCTGTGAGTCAGGGATTCCAAGCCTTAGTCTGTACGGCTCGTTCTTTGGAGACGGACATGAAACGGGGGCAAGCAAAGGGAAACTTGGCGGTGGTGAAGCCAGAGTTTAAGCCGCCGCGTCCGGACAAGTTTGGCTACCGAAGGAAATGGAATAAGAAGTCTAAGTCTTCTGGACAAGCTCCTTCTGCGACTGTGACGGATACATCTGGGTATGGATCTCGTGCTTGTTTTACGTGCGGGAAGGTTGGACACTTCGCACGTGAATGCCGATTTGGTCCTCCAAAGGGTGAGAAGAAGACGGGAGCGTCTTATGCGGAGAAGGGGAAGACTGTGGATAAATAGCTACCAAGCGAGTATTGGTATGGCACCATTTGAGGCGTTGTATGGTCGGAAATGCCGTACACCCTTAGCTTGGGCAGAAGCAGGCGAATCGAAGCTGAGTGGGAAAAAGGAATTCGAAGAAGCTACTTCGCTCATACGCTCTATTCGGGAGAGGCTATTGATAGCCCAAGATCGTCAAGCAAAGTACTACAATGCCAAACATCGGAACGTGGAGTTTGGCCTATTCAAGTCAGAGCTGCACACGGCCTTGAACACGGCCGGGAACATGGGCGTGTCAGGCTGGACACGGGCGTGTCAGTTGCCGTGTTCCGACTCGTGTACTGGTGGGAAATCGGTGAATACCGTGTAGCAGGAGACACGGGCGTGTCTCAAGATTGACACGGGCGTGTCGGGTTCGACACGGGCGTGTCGGTACCCGTGTTCAAGGAATATGGTGAGGAATATGGTGAGCTTACACCATACAACGCCTCAAATGGTGTCATACCAATACTCGCTTGGTAGCCATTATTATAGGCAAATTCAACAAGAAATATAGAATCTTCCCATCTCTTACCAAAGTCTAGGGCGCACATGCGGAGCATGTCCGCCATCGTCCTGTTGGTTCGTTCAGTCTGGCCATCCGTTTGGGGATGAAAGGCCGTGCTAAACGCTAACTTTGTACCCAACATTTGATGAACGAGCCGCCAATCATTCGATGTGAACCGCCCATCACGGTCACTAACGATGCTCCGAGGAACACCGTGCAGTCGAACAACTTGCTCTACATAAAGCTTGGCCGCTGATGTTTGACTGCGCAGAAGGAGGATGTTGTTACGTCCTCGTCGGGCCCATAACAACGGAGCGCGAGCTAGCCCTATACGGATCACGCCGCAGGGTATTATCCTGTGACCTCACCATATTCCACAAACAGTATAGATATCCCACTCAGCTTCGATTCACCTTTCCCACTCGTCGTTAGCCCATACTCGACTGGTCTTGCATACCCTGCGGCGAAATCCCTGCTCCACATTGTAGTACTTTGCTTAATCGCTTCCTGTTGAGCATTCATCCTCCTTCTAATTCCGCATGTTCGTGCATGGCGACGTCAAAACAGGCGCCGTGGTCAAACGACCTTTCAACTCCTCAAAAGCTCGTGCGCACTCCGGCGTCCAAACGAACTTCTGATCCTTTCTCGTCAACGTAGTCAGAGGCAAAGCAATCCGGGAGAAGTTCTCCACGAACCTCCTATAGTAGCCCGCCAGTCCAAGGAAACTCCTGACTTCGGCCACCGAAGACAACACTGGCCAATCACGAATGGCACTTATCTTAGCCGGATCCACCGCTAAGCCCTCTCCACTTACTACATGGCCTAGAAAAGCCACCGACGAGAGCCAGAACTCACACTTAGAGTCTTGGCATACAGCTTATTCCTTCGCAAGGTATGCAATACTAATCGCAAGTGGTTTGCATGATCTTCCTCCGATTGTGAATATACAAGGATATCATCAATAAACACAATCACAAACAAATCCAGGTATTCGCGGAACGTTCGATGCATGAGATCCATAAAAACCGAAGGCGCATTACACAAGCCAAACGGCATCACTGTGAACTCATAATGACCATAGCGTGTGCCAAACGCTGTCTTGGGAATGTCACCTTCCCTAATCCGCAACTGGTAATACCCGGACTTCAAGTCCAACTTTGAATAGACGGTTGAGCCTGCTAGCTGATCGAACAAGTCATCGATCCGAGGAATTGGGTACTTGTTTTTCTCTGTCAGCTTGTTTAGTTCGCGATAATCAATACATAGTCGCAAACCACCGTCTTTCTTTTTCACAAAAAGAACAGGCGCGCTCCAAGGTGACATACTTGGGGGTATGTATCCCTGCTCCAACAACTCTTGCAACTAAACTTTCAGTTCGGCCATTTTTTTTGGCGCTACCCGATACGGCGAACGGGCCACGGGTTTTGCACCCGGCACCAGCTCGATAGCGAAGTCAATTTCCCTTTGGGGAGGTAACCCCGGTGTAAGACCCCCTTTTTTTTCTTTTTCAACCACCGGGGTCTTAGCCCAGAATTGCCGCTTTGCGGTGGCACCGACATCTCGGGAAGGCAACCACTACAAAACGCCAATTCTGCCGGCCCTTTTCGATCACAAGAGAGAGAAGCATTTATACAAAAGTGTAAATAAGTCCACAGAAAACATGTAAACAAAAGAGAATCATATCCAGTCCATCAATACATAACAACAGGAAAATAGATAATGGGCTCGAGCCCAGTACATCAGAGTCCTCACTACAAGTCTCTCATCGCGGAAGCTAAGAAAATGCTATTCACTCACGGAGCTGGTCGCAGGTGCATCGGTGCTAGACTGTCCCACCTCCATGCGCACCGTACTCCGCTGGTGCTGGTCCCTGTCTCCCATCCGGAGCTCCTGTAATGTTTGGTTCGAAAACCATTAGTCATAAAGACTAAGCCCTATCATCCCCTACCCCTCCCACCACGGCTCCTAAGCACCGGGCGGAGAGGAGGAAAGGGAAGCTACAAAAGTGGAGAATAGTCAAGCAAGTGACGGTGGACCTAACTAGCAAGTTATATCAGGTGAACAGTATAAATGTTGTAATAGGTAGAACAATTAATAAATAGCAAATTGTATTAAAGACAGCCAGAGAATAGTAAGTAAGCACAAGTAAGTAAGTATGTAAGTAACCTTAACTTATATGAATGCCCATACAAACTTATAAGTTAAGGGATCTTCTGCAAGGCTCCCATCGTATAAAAAGTCCCATACCGATTTATACGTTGGGGTGTCGGTTGTATGCAAATATGAGTGTAGTGATATGCTATGCCATGATTCATGCAAGTGCAACCCACGCACACGACTCTATGCGCACAGACCTTTAGTTCCCCCTGTTCGGGAGGCTAGCTTCACCCCCAGGAACCTCCGTAGTGGCAAACGGATACAGTGGGTCGGGCCCCCCACTCCTAGGCGGGTAACCACACTACCAGGCCTAGCCCTTCCGTACGCCCCTAGAAGAACACAACCTAGGGTATTCGCGTACTGCCGCTGGATGTACCCTCCAGACTTTTCGCCGAGTCATCGTACCGCTGTCGGTGTGATCGATCGCCTAGTACCGATGACCCACCACTTTCTCCGTACTCCAACCCTCGAGCCCGCGGCCCCCCGGACAGTACTGTCCGTGCATCTACCTTCAGAGCTACTGTCTGATGGCAAGTAATCCTATAATTCTACATTCCTAGCTACCGAGGAGTGAGTGTGTGCAACCCTAGTTATACTAGTTGCTCTTTTAATTTTATTACTCCTATGGTTTACGTTAGCCCAGGACTGCCCCCGGTATTCCCCGTGAAGGGCTCTCAAGGGGCACTAGGAACCAAGACGGTGCATTACGGCCCGAAGTTCCCTTTCGCAAGGCACTTATTATTATTGGTTGTCTACCCTTTACCCAATCCCCTTTTAATGTTTTAATGAATCTAACCCTAGTGTACTTGACTCTTCCACTCCTAGGGCAAGACGATCTTTCGTCTATCCCGAGCACCTCCTATGCTAGCCAAACCCACCTTTACTCATCGTAATCTCTAAATGATGAATTCCATGCTCACTTTCCCAAGCCTATAAGGTACAAACTCCACCCTTATATCCAAGTCCCACACTAACACTGTACATGCCTTTTTCACACCAGACATATCCTTCTACCCTATACGTTGCCCATGATAGAACGTCCATTAAATTCTCTTCCAAAACCCTTGTAATAATTACAGGGAACCTACCATGTCATAATATGCCTAAATCCAGAGAATTATAATTTTCCTTAGTTAAATTGATAATTAATTAATTCTCCAAATAATTGACCATGGGTGATAATGAACATGAACTACATGAACTACTCCAGTATGGGTCATCCAAAAATTAGAGTTGCTGTATAACAGTGAATTATTACTAAATATTAATTCTCATGATTTTGCAAATAGTAATTATCCTCTAATTAAATTATCCATTATAAACCCATTATTCTCATGTAAAGAAGGAAGTACTGTAATTACTCTTCATAAAATTATAGAAAAATTACTGATTAATAGTATGGTGCAGAAAAGATCTTTGTGCAAAGAATCATAATTTTACCAGCTTGCTAAACACCAAAATAGATTTAATCCAATATCCATGATAAATAATACTTAATGAAGCAAGCCTTAGAATTAAGCTTCTAAAAACCCCATAAAAATTCACAGAGATTTAAAATCATAATAAAGGTTCTCTGCCTAAATTTCATCAATTTTTCAGGAAGTTTGTACTCCATAATAAATTTTCTAAGCAAATCATACAACTACTAAATCATTAAAGAAGTACCCAAAATAGTGATCATGAAATTCATAGAAAAATATCCGAAGCTTGTACTACCCCTATAATCCACTCTACCCAATTCTCATCACTTTTCAATGTGATTTGGAGTCATTTCCTATCTCTACAAGTTTTGCGCCCTAAACTAGGGTTAGATTTTTAGATGTCCCAACGATCTCCAAATCTACTAAGATTTCACCCAGAGAACTATATTAGCCCTATGGTACTCATCTCCCAATCTCGGGTCAATCCAAGGTCATTTGACCACATGACCTTCACAAACCACCAAGATCCATCCTTAGGGTTTGGCCTTGGTCCTTAGGGTAAACTTACCCCGATCCACCTCAAACTCCATGATGGGGTGCTAGAGAACATTACTAGCCAGTGGTAAAAGTCTCAGCCTCTGTTGAGGTGATCTCACCACTCAAACTTCAAAAGTGCACTTTTAACCTAAGACCTCTTATTAGGGCAAAACTTAAGGTTGATCATTTCTGATCCAAACCATCTCCAAATGAGACGAAAAATTACACAGAACCTTATGGTGAAACCAGGGACCACTCGCCAAAATTTGGGAGGGTTTGGAAGTTGTTTAACTATCTAATTAAATTCGGCTAGGATTATTGAATTTTTTCTAAAAACTATAGAAAAATATTCTCCAAAAATTCTCATTTTTGGATAGCACCTAGATATATGCAAGATTAGACCACACCCCAAATTTCAAGTCATTTGGATGACTGGATTAGAGTGGGGAATTTTTCTAAGGTCAAGGCAGCCCTCTAGATAGACCTCACCAAAAAGGGTGCTGTGGTCTAACTAGGATTCCAAATGGAATAAAATTAATTTTGAATAAAACTAGACCTCAAGGGCTACAGTTTCTATGTTGACCACTTTTCCTGTAGGAGCTTCTAGGTATTTTTCCCAAATTATTTAACATGACGGATATCTCATTCAGAAATTGATTCAAAAATAAAATCTAATTAAAAGGCACTGTTCATTTTCTTCTACAGCCCGAAACCAGAGCCTAAAGACCTAAATTCCTGTAGCTTTTTTCCAAGCTATTTCCTGGCCACCCGGCCATCTCCCTGGCTGGCCACCACCACCATCACCTCCGTTGAGGCGAGGGCTATCGTCGGGCGGCGGTACAGCCGCCGGAGAGGCGGTTTCCGGCGAACCCGCCACCATGAAATTTTTGGAAAACCACCAGTACGCTCACCCGATCTGGCTCTTTTGAGCCCGATATCTCTCCTAACGATTCCTAAGATCTATCCGCAGAAGAAGAGGGAGGGGAGGACCTTGTTCGCGGGTTGAAGGCGTGCAGAGCGTCGGGAAGCCATTTGTGCGGTGGTGGCGTCGCCGGAAATTCTTCAACAGCAAGGAGGAAGTCTGAAACAGTTGAGGGAGTGTAACCTTTTCCTCTTGCTCTCAGGAATCTTTTATAGATGAGCAAATGGGGAGGGAAAAGGGTGAAACGTTGGAGATGAAACGTTGGCGGCAATTAATAACCCTCTTATGACGTTTCGGTTATGACGAACGGCAGTTAAAAAAATTGGAGATGAAGAGGTGCTTGCCAGGTGGCAATTTCCTATTGGACCCACTTTCCTTAATTATTAACATAATTAAAGTAGGGAACGACCCATAAATACTCTTGATTTTTCATCCCCACAGCCAAAATTTATTAAGGCGTCGGTTACCAAAACTTCCAGTCTGGCTGACGTTTCGGCCTTGGTCACGGGCGTGACACATAGGTCACGGGCGTGACAGGCCCGGTTAGCGGTTCTGGGTTCGACGAGCGTCGAACTGAGATCGACGATCGTCGAAGGGTGGTCACGGGCGTGTCACTTGGGTCATGGGCGTGACAGGTCTGGAGACTAATTCTGGTTCGACGATCGTCGAATTGGGATCGACGATCGTCGAGCGTGTCACGCCCTATGTCACGGGCGTGACATGGCGGGTCACGGGCGTGACAGGCCCGTGTGGCCGAATTTAATTCGACGATCGTCGAATTGGGATCGACGATCGTCGAGCGTGTCACGCCCTTTGTCACGGGCGTGACATGGCGGGTCACGGGCGTGACAGGCCCGTGTGGCCGAATTTAGTTCGACGATCGTCGAATTGGGATCGACGATCGTCGAGCGTGTCACGCCCTTTGTCACGGGCGTGACATGGCGGGTCACGGGCGTGACAGGCCCGTGTGGCCGAATTTAGTTCGACGGTCGTCGAATTGGGATCGACGATCGTCGAGCGTGTCACGCCCTTTGTCACGGGCGTGACATGGCGGGTCACGGGCGTGACCAACCCGTGACCCGATTTCTTAGTCGATTTATTTCAAGTTTTGGGCTCCCTAGGGTTCTACCACAACCAACCGACTCCTAGGGGTCTAGCCGGAAATGGGATGTTACAAATCCCAATAAACAAAACAAAGATTTCGTCCCCGAAATCAAGGTTAAGCCTACGGGACTCAAATCGGGAAAAATAAACTTGTAACATCCCATGAGAACCGAATGATTACCTCCCTACGTTACATTTGCTTGTGCGGTTTCGAATCTAAGGTTAATTCGCCCACCTAACTAGGTATATACACCCCAATAAACAAAAGATTAGCCCCTATTCTTGAAATTTCAATTCCATTGGTTTAAAACAGGAAGGCAAATTGATCGTCCAGAGGGGTTTGAGGTATACCTGACGGAAAAGTTCCGGATATTTTTGCCGCATCAAGTCCTGTGGCTCCCATGTATGCTCCTCCTGCCCATGATTGTTCCACAGAACCTTGACTAACGGGACCTTCTTTCTCCGCAAGACCCGCACTGCCGTATCGTCAATCCTGATAGGCTCCACGTTGACTGACCGATCCGAGGCCACCGGGCCATCTGCCGAGGGAATCAGCTGCTCAGGGCGTAGCAGAGCCCTCCGAAGTGAGGAGACGTGGAAGACGTCATGCAATCCCGCTAACTCCGGCGGTAGTTCCAGTCTATAGGCTAAGGGGCCGATCCGCTCCAGGATCCTGTAGGGCCCCATATATCTTGGACTAAGCTTCCTCCGCCCGCGAACCCGCGAGACTCCGTGCATCGGCCGTATCTTCAAGAAAACTCGGTCCCCCACCTGGAACTCCACTTGACGATGCCTCGCATCGTAGTATTTCGCTTGTCTGCTCTGGGCTTCCAACATCCTGTCTCGGATCAATCTAATCTGAGCATCTGTATCTCCCACAAACTCCGAGCCCAGTGCCTGCGGATCCTCATCCTGAACCCATGATAGTGGGGTTCTGCACCTCCTTCCGTACAACGCTTTGTATGGAGCCATGCCTATGCTGGACTGATGAGCGTTGTTGTACGAAAACTCGACCAGTGGCAGCAATCTCTCCCAAGGCTCGCCACGGTCCAAAATATACAGTCGTAGCAGATCCTCCAGTGTACGGTTTGTGCGCTCTGTCTGTCCGTCGGTTTGAGGGTGGAAAGTTGTGCTGAAAGTCAACCGAGAACCCAGATGGGCCTGGACTGACCTCCATTCCCTGGATGTAAACCGCCCATCCCGATCCGAAACGATAGTCTTGGGCACCCCATGATAACGCACAAACTGCTCGATGAACCTCCGTACCAATACTCTGACCGGTGTGTCCTTCGCCACTGGGATGAATCTGGCCACCTTTGTCAGCCTGTCCACTATCACCCAGATCGAGTCGTTCCCTGCACGGGATCTAGGTAGCCCATGTATAAAGTCCATGGCTATATCCTCAAACTTCCACTCCGGCACTGGAAGCGGCTGCAGCAATCCTGCCGGGTTCCTACACTCCGCCTTCACGAGCTGGCAGGCCTCACAATGCGTCACAAAATATGTAATATCTTTCTTCATACCCGGCCAGTACATCGTCCTCTTTAAATCCTTTACCATCTTGGTGATCCTCGGGTGTACCGAATACCGGCTGCAGTGAGCTTCCGTCAAAATGTCCTCCCGGATCCGTCCTCCTGCTGGTATGTAGACTCTGCCCCGGAAACACAGAAGCCCATCCCTCAAAGTGTAATCTCCTGTCGTGCCTTCCTCCAAGGCCCGGAATATCGGCTCAGCTCTCTCGTCCAGCCTCTGCCCATCTCTGATGCGGTCTCGGATGTCATCTGTAGTAGCCATCGACCCCAGGTACTCCATGTACAGCTCCGGGTCATCCTCAGATACTAGCGAAATCTACATCTCCTCGAATGATCTAATCAACTCCAAGGCCATCAGCTGCGGGCCTACTCCAGTCGTACTCGCTCTCCAGCTCAGAGCATCCGCAACCACGTTCGCCTTCCCCGGATGGTAGTGCATGGTATACTGGTAGTCCGAAAGAAACTCCACCCAGTGTATCTGCCTGATGTTTAACTCCTTCTGGGTGTCGACGTACTTCAGATTCTTGTGGTCGGAGAAGATATCACAATGTACCCCGTAGAGATAGTGCCGCCAGATCTTAAGGGCAAAAATGACTGCCCCCATCTCCAAATCGTGCACGGGGTAGTTCTGCTCGTGCTGCTTCAACTGACGGGAGGCATAGGCGATTACGTGCCCATTCTGCATAAGGACGGCTCCCATCCCCTGATAGGAAGCATCTGTATATACCTGGAATCCCTCCCTCCCTGATGGAAGAGCAAGGATGGGGGCCGAGGTGAGACGATCCTTCAGCTCCTGGAAGGCAGATTCGCATCGCGGCGTCCAAATAAAAGGGGACTCCTTCTTCGTCAGAGACGTAAGAGGAAGGGCAATCTGAGAGAACCCCTTTACGAACTTCCGGTAGTAACCGGCAAGTCCCAAGAAACTTCGAACCTCCGTGGCCGACTTTAGTGGTGGCCAATCCCGTACTGCCTGGATCTTTGCCGGATCCACTGCCAGACCTGCTCCACTGATGACATGACCCAGAAATGCCACCTCCTTTAGCCAGAACTGGCACTTGCTGTACTTGGCATACATCTCGTGCTCACGCAGCTTCTCCAAGGTCAAGGCTAGATGTCTCGCGTGCTCCTCCTCCGTCCTTGAATAGATGAGAATGTCGTCGATGAATACTATGACAAAGACGTCCAGATACTCCTCGAACACCCGATTCATCAAAGTCATGAATGCGGAGGGTGCATTCGTGAGCCCGAACGGCATCACGGTAAACTCGTACAAGCCGTATCTGCTGCTGAACGCCGTCTTCGGGATGTCCTCCTCCCGAATGCGAAGCTGGTAGTATCCTGACCTCAGATCCAGCTTTGAGAACCAATGAGCTCCCTCCAGCTGGTCAAAAAGCTCATCTATCCGTGGTAAGGGATAAGTGTTCCGGACCGTCAACCTGTTCAGAGCCCGGTAATCTATGCATAGTCGGAGGGTCCCGTCTTTCTTCTTAACGAACAGCACCGGAGCTCCCCACGGTGATGAGCTAGGCCGCACGAACCCGGCCTCCACTAACTCCTGAAGCTGACTTCGGAATTCCACCAACTCCTTTGGGGCCATTCGATAGGGAGCTCTGGATACCGGCTTGGCCCCCGGTACGAGCTGAATCTGAAAGTCCTTCTCTCGGTGCGGGGGTAACCCTGGTAGCTTCTCTGGAAACACGTCGGCGAAGTCCCGCACTACCGGAATATCTGCAATGGAATCCTTGGCTACGACCGCCTCAAAGAGGACCTGATAAACCTCTTCCCCCTGCAGATGGGCCTTAACGGCCTGCACAGACGATAGTAAAGTACGGGGTGCTGATATAATACCTTCGATAACAATGAAGGAGTCGCCGTACCGCACGGTGATCCTTTTCGCCACGCAATTGATCTGGGCATGGTTCCAATACAGCCAGGTCATGCCCAGAATCAGATCGTAATCTGGCATCCTCAAGACCGTCGCTGGTGCCTCAAACGCCTTTCCGTCGATCCTCGCTTCCATATTACAATGAGTAGAGGTCAATATCTCTGATCCATCGGGTAGGCGCACCCTCAGCATCTTCCCGGTGCATAGCTCCACTCCTGCCAGTCCTTTCACAAAATCCTCCGACACGAATGATTGCGACGCACCGGTGTCAAAGAGGGTGTGAGCGGGCTTGCCGCTAACGAAAACTATGCCTGGGGTAATTAAGTGTCTTAGTATTTTTGTTGCAGTTCATCTTCTCTTAAATTTCTAAGCAGGTTACGTCTAAAATAGTAGTTTATATGAAGAAAATTTAAAAGTGCTGCCATACCTGTGATAACCTGCTCCGGGTTCCGAGGTTGTGTCAGGTCTAGAGCATACACCTGCTCTCTCTCTTGTCTGCAGCCTCGATCCTGAAATCCTCGTCCTCGGTCCTGTCCTCGTCCGCCAAACTGTCGGGGAGGTGGAGCGCCCTGATGTGCTGGTGGGGGTGCTCGCCCCATAGGGCAGTTCCGCTTGATATGCCCTGGCTGGTTGCACTGATAGCATACCGGTGGCTGCCCTGCCGTCCTTGGCATTTCCAGCATCTGTATAGGCTGGGGAGCCAATACCCCCTGAGTCCTCTGCTCCTGCCCAAACTCCTGACGAGGCTGATCCCCATTCCTTCTCTCCCCGATAACCTGGCCCCGAGGACGGTCTCTACGACCTCCAATCACTGAATCATCAGCCGGTCTCTTCTGATTCTTCACTGTAAGCTGATCCGCCTCTCTCTTCTTAGCCATCTCCAGAATCCTGGCCAGACTCCCCTCTGAAACGAAAAGGAGGGCCTGCCTCATGTCATCCTGCAGCCCCTTATAAAACCTCCGGGCGTAGCCAGCATCGTCTAACTGGTAAGCGTCCGCATAACGGGCCAGGTGAGTGAACTCCTGATAGTACTCCACCACGGTCCTGTTCCCCTGCCTCAACCGCAGGAATCTATCCTCCAGGTCATCTCTCGCCGACTGAGGTACAAAATGTCCCAAGAGCGCTGCTCTGAACTCCTCCCAAGTAATATCAGCGCAGTCCATCCCCGCAAAGGTGGTGTCCAGCTGAGATTTCCACCATCTCTTTCCGTGTGACTCTAAGCAGGAGACTGTCAAAGCGACTGCCTCCTCCGTGGGGCATCGAATCCCTGCCAACATCTCATAAATGGTGTCCAACCACTCCTCCGTACGTACTGCGGACTCCGTCCCCTAGTAGGATGGAGGGGAAAGTCCTCGGAAGACCGTCATCCAATTGGCCCCTGGGTTTGGCTGTGGGGCCGGGGCTTGCTGAGCTCTGAAGGCCTCCAGGATGGCCGTCAGTGTTTGCCCCATCTCCGTCTGCTGGAACGGAACGGGTGCTGGCGGAGTCGGGACCACATCCGGAGCCTGAGGTGTCCCCTGCTGCGATGTAGGGTTCGTCGCAGGCTACAAGCAAAATTTCCATTTGTTAGCGAGCGAAATGAATGGAATTTAAGAAGAGTTATGATGGACTTTCACATGTGATTTCCCTTATGGGCCCACCACTGCTTCCGCTGCTAGTTTGTCCGCAAACTAAGCTCGCACGGGGGTGGCCCAAGGTTTTTGTGGACTACTTCTCTTTCGATCGAGGTTTCCTCTGATACCACTTGTAAGACCCCTTTTTTTTTCTTTTTCAACCACCGGGGTCTTAGCCCAGAATTGCCGCTTTGCGGTGGCACCGACATCTCGGGAAGGCAACCACTACAAAACGCCAATTCTGCCGGCCCTTTTCGATCACAAGAGAGAGAAGCATTTATACAAAAGTGTAAACAAGTCCACATAAAACATGTAAACAAAAGATAATCATATCCAGTCCATCAATACATAACAACAGGAAAATAGATAATGGGCTCGAGCCCAGTACATCAGAGTCCTCACTACAAGTCTCTCATCGCGGAAGCTAAGAAAATGCTATTCACTCACGGAGCTGGTCGCAGGTGCACCGGTGCTAGACTGTCCCACCTCCATGCGCACCGTACTCCGCTGGTGCTGGTCCCTGTCTCCCATCCGGAGCTCCTGTAATGTTTGGTTCGAAAACCATTAGTCATAAAGACTAAGCCCTATCATCCCCTACCCCTCCCACCACGGCTCCTAAGCACCGGGCGGAGAGGAGGAAAGGGAAGCTACAAAAGTGGAGAATAGTCAAGCAAGTGACGGTGGACCTAACTAGCAAGTTATATCAGGTGAACAGTATAAATGTTGTAATAGGTAGAACAATTAATAAATAACAAATTGTATTAAAGACAGCCAGAGAATAGTAAGTAAGCACAAGTAAGTAAGTATGTAAGTAACCTTAACTTATATGAATGCCCATACAAACTTATAAGTTAAGGGATCTTCTGCAAGGCTCCCATCGTATAAAAAGTCCCATACCGATTTATACGTTGGGGTGTCGGTTGTATGCAAATATGAGTGTAGTGATATGTTATGCCATGATTCATGCAAGTGCAACCCACGCACACGACTCTATGCGCACAGACCTTTAGTTCCCCCTGTTCGGGAGGCTAGCTTCACCCCCAGGAACCTCCGTAGTGGCAAACGGAGACAGTGGGTCGGGCCCCCCACTCCTAGGCGGGTAACCACACTACCAGGCCTAGCCCTTCCGTACGCCCCTAGAAGAACACAACCTAGGGTATTCGCGTACTGCCGCTGGATGTACCCTCCAGACTTTTCGCCGAGTCATCGTACCGCTGTCGGTGTGATCGATCGCCTAGTACCGATGACCCACCACTTTCTCCGTACTCCAACCCTCGAGCCCGCGGCCCCCCGGACAGTACTGTCCGTGCATCTACCTTTAGAGCTACTGTCTGATGGCAAGTAATCCTATAATTCTACATTCCTAGCTACCGAGGAGTGAGTGTGTGCAACCCTAGTTATACTAGTTGCTCTTTTAATTTTATTACTCCTATGGTTTATGTTAGCCCAGGACTGCCCCCGGTATTCCCCGTGAAGGGCTCTCAAGGGGCACTAGGAACCAAGACGGTGCATTACGGCCCGAAGTTCCCTTTCGCAAGGCACTTATTATTATTGGTTGTCTACCCTTTACCCAATCCCCTTTTAATGTTTTAATGAATCTAACCCTAGTGTACTTGACTCTTCCACTCCTAGGGCAAGACGATCTTTCGTCTATCCCGAGCACCTCCTATGCTAGCCAAACCCACCTTTACTCATCGTAATCTCTAAATGATGAATTCCATGCTCACTTTCCCAAGCCTATAAGGTACAAACTCCACCCTTATATCCAAGTCCCACACTAACACTGTACATGCCTTTTTCACACCAGACATACCCTTCTACCCTATACGTTGCCCATGATAGAACGTCCATTAAATTCTCTTCCAAAACCCTTGTAATAATTACAGGGAACCTACCATGTCATAATATGCCTAAATCCAGAGAATTATAATTTTCCTTAATTAAATTGATAATTAATTAATTCTCCAAATAATTGACCATGGGTGATAATGAACATGAACTACATGAACTACTCGAGTATGGGTCATCCAAAAATTAGAGTTGCTGTATAACAGTGAATTATTACTAAATATTAATTCTCATGATTTTGCAAATAGTAATTATCCTCTAATTAAATTATCCATTATAAACCCATTATTCTCATGTAAAGAAGGAAGTACTGTAATTACTCTTCATAAAATTATAGAAAAATTATTGATTAATAGTATGGTGCAGAAAAGATCTTTGTGCAAAGAATCATAATTTTACCAGCTTGCTAAACACCAAAATAGATTTAATCCAATATCCATGATAAATAATACTTAATGAAGAAAGCCTTAGAATTAAGCTTCTAAAAACCCCATAAAAATTCACAGAGATTTAAAATCATAATAAAGGTTCTCTGCCTAAATTTCATCAATTTTTCAGGAAGTTTGTACTCCATAATAAATTTTCTAAGCAAATCATACAACTACTAAATCATTAAAGAAGTACCCAAAATAGTGATCATGAAATTCATAGAAAAATATCCGGAGCTTGTACTACCCCTATAATCCACTCTACCCAATTCTCATCACTTTTCAATGTGATTTGGAGTCATTTCCTATCTCTACAAGTTTTGCGCCCTAAACTAGGGTTAGATTTTTAGATGTCCCAACGATCTCCAAATCTACTAAGATTTCACCCAGAGAACTATATTAGCCCTATGGTACTCATCTCCCAATCTCGGGTCAATCCAAGGTCATTTGACCACATGACCTTCACAAACCACCAAGATCCATCCTTAGGGTTTGCCTTGGTCCTTAGGGTAAACTTACCCCGATCCACCTCAAACTCCATGAGGGGGTACTAGAGAACATTACTAGCCAATGGTAAAAGTCTCAGCCTCTGTTGAGGTGATCTCACCACTCAAACTTCAAAAGTGCACTTTTAACCTAAGACCTCTTATTAGGGCAAAACTTAAGGTTGATCATTTCTGATCCAAACCATCTCCAAATGAGACGAAAAATTACACAGAACCTTATGGTGAACCCAGGGACCACTCGCCAAAATTTGGGAGGGTTTGGAAGTTGTTTAACTATCTAATTAAATTCGGCTAGGATTATTGAATTTTTTCTAAAAACTATAGAAAAATATTCTCCAAAAATTCTCATTTTTGGATAGCACCTAGATATATGCAAGATTAGACCACACCCCAAATTTCAAGTCATTTGGATGACTGGATTGGAGTGGGGAATTTTTCTAAGGTCAAGGCAGCCCTCTGGATAGACCTCACCAAAAAGGGTGCTGTGGTCTAACCAGGATTCCAAATGGAATAAAATTAATTTTGAATAAAACTAGACCTCAAGGGCTACAGTTTCTATGTTGACCACTTTTCCTGTAGGAGCTTCTAGGTATTTTTCCCAAATTATTTAACATGACGGATATCTCATTCAGAAATTGATTCAAAAATAAAATCTAATTAAAAGGCACTGTTCATCTTCTTCTACAGCCCGAAACCAGAGCCTAAAGACCTAAATTCCTGTAGCTTTTTTCCAAGCTATTTCCCGGCCACCCGGCCATCTCCCTGGCTGGCCACCACCACCATCACCTCCGTTGAGGCGAGGGCTATCGTCGGGCGGCGGCACAGCCGCCGGAGAGGCGGTTTCCGGCGAACCCGCCACCATGAAATTTTTGGAAAACCACCAGTACGCTCACCCGATCTGGCTCTTTTGAGCCCGATATCTCTCCTAACGATTCCTAAGATCTATCCGCAGAAGAAGAGGGAGGGGAGGACCTTGTTCGCGGGTTGAAGGCGTGCAGAGCGTCGGGAAGCCATTTGCGCGGTGGTGGCGTCGCCGGAAATTCTTCAACAGCAAGGAGGAAGTCTGAAACAGTTGAGGGAGTGTAACCTTTTCCTCTTGCTCTCAGGAATCTTTTATAGATGAGCAAATGGGGAGGGGAAAGGGTGAAACGTTGGAGATGAAACGTTGGCGGCCATTAATAACCCTCTTATGACGTTTCGGTTATGACGAACGGCAGTTAAAAAAATTGGAGATGAAGAGGTGCTTGCCAGGTGGCAATTTCCTATTGGACCCACTTTCCTTAATTATTAACATAATTAAAGTAGGGAACGACCCATAAATACTCTTGATTTTTCATCCCCACAGCCAAAATTTATTAAGGCGTCGGTTACCAAAACTTCCAGTCTGGCTGACGTTTCGGCCTTGGTCACGGGCGTGACACATAGGTCACGGGCGTGACAGGCCCGGTTAGCGGTTTTGGGTTCGACGATCGTCGAACTGAGATCGACGATCGTCGAAGGGTGGTCACGGGCGTGTCACTTGGGTCATGGGCGTGACAGGTCTGGAGACTAATTCTGGTTCGACGATCGTCGAATTGGGATCGACGATCGTCGAGTGTGTCACGCCCTATGTCACGGGCGTGACATGGCGGGTCACGGGCGTGACAGGCCCGTGTGGCCGAATTTAATTCGACGATCGTCGAATTGGGATCGACGATCGTCGAGCGTGTCACACCCTTTGTCACGGGCGTGACATGGCGGGTCACGGGCGTGACAGGCCCGTGTGGCCGAATTTAGTTCGACGATCGTCGAATTGGGATCGACGATCGTCGAGCGTGTCACGCCCTTTGTCACGGGCGTGACATGGCGGGTCACGGGCGTGACAGGCCCGTGTGGCCGAATTTAGTTCGACGATCGTCGAATTGGGATCGACGATCGTCGAGCGTGTCACGCCCTTTGTCACGGGCGTGACATGGCGGGTCACGGGCGTGACCAACCCGTGACCCGATTTCTTAGTCGATTTATTTCAAGTTTTGGGCTCCCTAGGGTTCTACCACAACCAACCTACTCCTAGGGGTCTAGCCGGAAATGGGATGTTACACCCGGAAGGTCCTTTGGAAACACATCAACATATTCCGACACAATAGGCACTTCACTCACACTGGCCTTCGGCGCCACCGCCTCTATGAGTGTGAAGAACAACTCCGCACCCTTCCGAACTGCCTTAACAACTTGGAGAGCGGATAACAACATCCCACTCATCCCTTGCATACCAATAAACTTGGTCTCTTGTTCGGTATTTTGCCCAAGTGTGACCTCTTTTGAAGTGCAATCTATACAGGCACGCTGCTCTGAAAGCCAGTCCATACCAAAGATTATATCAAACTCTTTGATCGGCAATACTAGTGTTTCCACCTTGAACTCCCGACTTCCTATCTTAACCTCAAGACCGCAAGATCGATCCGCGCACATCAAACATCCGTTAGGCAACAACACCTTTACACTGTCTGTCTTGGTCCGGATAGGCACCCCGACACGCAAGACAAAATCCTCAGACAGAAACGAATGTGAAGCACCTGTGTCAAACAGTGCTCGCGCCGGATACTCTCGTATAAGGACAAACCCTATAACATAACAATTAAAACAAGCACAGCACACCAAAAGTAAAACATTAAAACTTAAGCGCACCTGTGACGACATCAGCCTGCTTAATGGCCTCCTATTGTCCAAGGTTGAAGACCCTGGGCTGCGCGTGCGAGTTAGAAGACTCCACCACAGTCTTCCCCTTCTCCGCATAAGACGCTCCCGTCTTCTTATCACCCTTTGGAGGACCAAATCGGCATTCACGTGCGAAGTGTCCAACCTTCCCGCACGTAAAACAAGCACGAGATCCATACCCCGATGTATCCGTCACAGTCGCAGAAGGAGCTTGTCCAGAAGACTTAGACTTCTTATTCCATTTCCTTCGGTAGCCAAACTTGTCCGGACGCGGCGGCTTAAACTCTGGCTTCACCACCGCCAAGTTTCCCTTTGCTTGCCCCCGTTTCATGTCCGTCTCCAAAGAACGAGCCGTACAGACTAAGGCTTGGAATCCCTGACTCACAGAACTCGAGAGCAAATACCTTAGCTCATCACGCAGTCCCGCATAAAACCGACTAGTCTTACGCTCTTCTTCGGCGAAGATCGAGCCCGCATATCTTCCCAAACGGGTGAACTCATGCAGGTAGTCATCCACACTTCGATCTCCCTGTGCTAACCGTTGGAACTCCATTTCCATCGATATCCTTTGCTGCATCGGCAGATGTTGTGCTAAGAACAACCGAGAGAATTCTTCCATTGTAATCTCTGCCAATTGCCTGCCGGCCAAGTGATGCAGTTCAATCTCATCCCACCACAATCGCGCCTCTCCTTCCAGTAGGAAAGTGGCTAACATAACTTTCTGTTCCTCCTCAACCTTGATAGCTCTCATGATCCTCTTGATTCTTGCAAGCCAATCCTCTGCTTGGGCCGGTGTACCCGCCCCATGAAACTGCGGAGGGTTAAAGCTCAAGAATTGCTTCCATTGTTGATCTGCTACCTGTGGATCAACTTCGGCTTCTACCGGTTCTTGCCGTACCCCAGCTGGCGTTGGCACCACTGCAGGACGTGCTTGCCCAGTCTGCTGAGCATTCATCACAGCAAGTACCGTTTCCGTGATGAGACGGACTGTTTCAGCGGATGGAGGAGTTGTGGGCACCTCGGCTGGTGCCGCACTCTCAACAGAACGTTGTGGTTCGGACTGACCCGCAACACTTCTGGTCACCTATATGTGTAAATTACACAGGTTAACGACCAATAAAAACGGCAATCGTACAAAGAAAATACATAAGTTCAACAAACAAGTGTATTGGCATTCCTAAGTGGACCATCTTGAGTTCAAATTAAGTGTTATAACGACAGCACGAACACGTGCTCGCCACCTCTCAAAAGAATTCGTCTGTGAATTCGGAAGAGATCGACCAACAAGTTGATACCAAATTGTAACACCCCTACCCGTCAAGAAGAATATAATAGAGGGTCCGGCCGGGGCCCCACACCATATTCCACAAACAGGCGGAGACGCTACGAAATCATATCAAAACCAACGCATCCTAACACAGAGCATTCTAGCGGAAGCTTCACGGTTGAATTATTGAACTCAAGATAAACAACATTGTCCACTAACATAGGAATGTATATATTCAACAAAAGAGTTTGGCCTTAAGGCCTTACAACAGTTTCTCTTAACAAGAGTGTGGTTTACAAACATCGGCACGCAGGCCGGCCACACATGAACAAAAGAAACAACACAATGCCTTCGAGGGCAGCAACGCAGCTTTGGGCTTCAGCCCGCTAAGTCCCGCTCGGACCAGCTCCTCCAGCACCTGTAAGAACCAATCCACCAAACGGTGGCAAAATAGGGCAACGGTCAGCATTCAGCTGACCAATTATAACGACCCTGCCCCTGGCACGGGGCAGCGGAATTCCATCCCTGCATAGCATTCATCCAACATGATATATAGCCATTCAAGCAAGACGTGCACGCCCGCACCGTCACATATTACAAACGTCGGCTCGACGGCCCGACGCTCCGTGCACTCAGGGCACATTCACACCGTTCAGAGGTCCCAGACATAACGGTGCACTATGAGCATTCTAGTCTTATCGGCTCACCGGCCGTCGACTCTGGCTATGTGATCCTAACAGGGTCTTAAGCACCCACGGTTAGACAACCATAACGCGGGTACAGATCCACTTTGCCCGTTGCTCACATCGTCAGACTCACGCCTAGACTGACGCGGGTACAGCTTCACCTTGCCCGTTCCACCATTTCCTAGTTGCAGCCTCACGGCTCAACTTTCCACCAGTAGCACTCACGGCCACAAGAGAGTCCAACTCTCATAATTTCCTGGACTTCCTCCAGTACTTTTATCCATCATGCATACAAGCAATAATCACGGAGCCTTCTCCGATATGCAACCAAGCATCACCAATCCAGACCATGTCCAGATGGGCTTCACACAGCATGCCTAGATCCGTACTCCAATTCCGGACTCAAACAAGGGGGACTTCACATATCTACCCCAAGGGACGCCACAACCCACCGCACACTCGCGGGGAAGGGTTTTCCCTATGCAATGCAGGAATTAAGGACTTCACATGTCTAAGCAGGAAATCGTTACCCTAGGAGTTCGCTTCGGAGCCATGGAGAGAAATTTGAGACGGATGAAAGCCTTCGCAGCAGCGTTGCCTTCGCAAATCCGAACTCGGCTCGCGATTTGGACCACCGTAGCACCACCGGCAGCCGGACTCCACTTCCTCTTCTTCCTCCTTGCTCTCACCTCTCTCTTAAACTTTAGAAAGAGAAGATGAAAAGAAGAATGAGTTCTTTTTCCTCCTTTCCCGGCCTTATCAGCCCAGGATTGATCTCCAGCCACAGGATCTTATTTAAAGAAAATGAAGGGCCAAGATTTAACTGAAAATTCCTTCTCTTTTGGCCGACACGGCCTGTGACACGCCCGTGTCACAGGCCGTGTACCCTTAAGCGGCACACGCGGCAGTCGCACCGACTGAAATATTCGAGAACACGGGCATCGACACGCCCGTGTCGAACCTGACACGCCCGTGTCAGTCATGAGACACGCCCGTGTCTCCTGTTACACAACACTCACTGATTTCCAAAACCAGTACACGGGTCGGAACACGGCAACTGACACGCCCGTGTCCAGTCTGACACGCCCGTGTTCCCGGCCGTGTTCAAGGCCGTGTTCGGCTCTGACTTGAATAGGCCAATTTCGAAAATTAATTCGAACACGCCCTGTGCTATAACGCTGTTATAACAAAAAGTACACGGTCTACAGTTTATACAAATATAACACCGCCCGTGCACGAACAAGGAAGCTTACACAATACCTCGTCGCGTGCTCGCGCCGGATCAACCAGTCCATACCATATTCCACAAACAGGCGGCGACGCTACGAAATAATACCAAAACCAACGCATCCTAACACAGAGCATTCTAGCGGAAGCTTCACGGTTGAATTATTGAACTCAAGATAAACAACATTGTCCACTAACATAGGAATGTATATATTCAACAAAAGAGTTTGGCCTTAAGGCCTTACAACAGTTTCTCTTAACAAGAGTGTGGTTTACAAACATCGGCACGCAGGCCGGCCACACATGAACAAAAGAAACAACACAATGCCTTCGAGGGCAGCAACACAGCTTTGGGCTTCAGCCCGCTAAGTCCCGCTCGGACCAGCTCCTCCAGCACCTGTAAGAACCAATCCACCAAACGGTGGCAAAACAGGGCAACGGTCAGCATTCAGCTGACCAATTATAACGACCCTGCCCCTGGCACGGAGCAGCGGAATTCCATCCCTGCATAGCATTCATCCAACATGATATATAGCCATTCAAGCAAGACGTGCACGCCCGCACCGTCACATATCACAAACGTCGGCTCGACGGCCCGACGCTCCGTGCACTCAGGGCACATTCACACCGTTCAGAGGTCCCAGACATAACGGTGCACTATGAGCATTCTAGTCTGATCGGCTCACCGGCCGTCGACTCTCGCTATGTGATCCTAACAGGGTCTTAAGCACCCACGGTTAGACAACCATAACGCGGGTACAGATCCACTTTGCCCGTTGCTCACATCGTCAGACTCACGCCTGGACTGACGCGGGTACAGCTTCACCTTGCCCGTTCCACCATTTCCTAGTTGCAGCCTCACGGCTCAACTTTCCACCAGTAGCACTCACGGCCACAAGAGAGTCCAACTCTCATAACTTCCTGGACTTCCTCCAGTACTTTTATCCATCATGCATACAAGCAATAATCACGGAGCCTTCTCCGATATGCAACCAAGCATCACCAATCCAGACCATGTCCAGATGGGCTTCACACAGCATGCCTAGATCCGTACTCCAATTCCGGACTCTAACAAGGGGGACTTCACATATCTACCCCAAGGGACGCCACAACCCACCGCACACTCGCGGGGAAGGGTTTTCCCTATGCAATGCAGGAATTAAGGACTTCACATGTCCAAGCAGGAAATCGTTACCCTAGGAGTTCGCTTCGGAGCCATGGAGAGAAATTTGAGACGGATGAAAGCCTTCGCAGCAGCGTTGCCTTCGCAAATCCGAACTCGGCTCGCGATTTGGACCACCGTAGCACCACCGGCAGCCGGACTCCACTTCCTCTTCTTCCTCCTTGCTCTCACCTCTCTCTTAAACTTTAGAAAGAGAAGATGAAAAGAAGAATGAGTTCTTTTTCCTCCTTTCCCGGCCTTATCAGCCCAGGATTGATCTCCAGCCACAGGATCTTATTTAAACAAAATGAAGGGCCAAGATTTAACTGAAAATTCCTTCTCTTTTGGCCGACATGGCCTGTGACACGCCCGTGTCACAGGCCGTGTACCCTTAAGCGGAACACGCGGCAGTCGCACCGACTGAAATATTCGAGAACACGGGCATCGACACGCCCGTGTCGAACCTGACACGCCCGTGTCAGTCATGAGACACGCCCGTGTCTCCTGTTACACAACACTCACTGATTTCCAAAACCAGTACACGGGTCGGAACACGGCAACTGACACGCCCGTGTCCAGTCTGACACGCCCGTGTTCCCGGCCGTGTTCAAGGCCGTGTTCGGCTCTGACTTGAATAGGCCAATTTCGAAAATTAATTCGAACACGCCCTGGGACACGCCCGTGTCGAAGGCCGTGTCCCAGGCTCGACAATCGTCGACTCTCAAACGTCGACTAGCCTGAACACGCCCTGGGACACGCCCGTGTCCCAGGCCGTGTACACCCGACACGCCCTGGGACACGCCCGTGTCCCAGGCCGTGTCAAACAGCCTGCTACTCAAACTTCATGTTGAGTCTATTTGGGGTCTTTTTGGGGTGTTACAACCCTCCCCCCTTACCAAAATTTCGTCCCGAAATTTGCACGGTAAGGAAACAAGAACCAGCAATGCTATAACTCTGTTATAACAAAAAGTACACGGTCTACAGTTTATACAAATAACTCGGGAAATTCAGCTCGCATGGTCTGCTCTCGCTCCCATGTCAGCTCTTCTCGGCCACAATTGTCCCACCGGACTTTGACCATCCCGATCGCTTTGTTCCGCAATTATTTCTCGGCTCGATCCTCGATCCGAATGGGTCTAACCCTCGTCGTTAGCCCATACTCGACCGGTACCCGATCATTTTCCACCACATGAGCTGGATCCTTCACCGCCTTACGAAGGACTGAGATGTGAAATACATCATGTAATCCACCCAAGTCTGCTGAAAGTGCTAGTCGATAAGCAGCTTCCCCAACTCGCTCCACCACCTCAAACGGACCAAGATACCTCGGACTTAGCTTTTTCAAACGCCGAATCCTGGACACACCTTTGAAGGGTTTGATCTTCAAATATACCCAATCACCCACCGCGAACTCCACGTTCCGATGTTTGGCATTGTAGTACTTTGCTTGACGATCTTGGGCTATCAATAGCCTCTCCCGAATAGAGCGTATGAGCGAAGTAGCTTCTTCGACTTCCTTTTTCCCACTCAGCTTCGATTCGCCTGCTTCTGCCCAAGCTAAGGGTGTACGGCATTTCCGACCATACAACGCCTCAAATGGTGCCATACCAATACTCGCTTGGTAGCTATTATTATAGGCAAATTCAACAAGAAATATATAATCTTCCCATCTCTTACCAAAGTCTAGGGCGCACATGCGGAGCATGTCCTCCATCGTCCTGTTGGTTCGTTCAGTCTGGCCATCCGTTTGGGGATGAAAGGCCGTGCTAAACGCTAACTTTGTACCCAACATTTGATGAACGAGCCGCCAATCATTCGATGTGAACCGCCCATCACGGTCACTAACAATGCTCCGAGGAACACCGTGCAGTCGAACAACCTGCTCCACATAAAGTTTGGCCAAGGTTTCCACTGAATCGTCTCTTCTGTTTGGAAGGAAGTGCGCCACTTTTGTCAACCGGTCCACAATCACCCAGATTGAATCATGACCGCGTTGAGATCTCGGCAACCCGTGCACGAAATCCATCGAAATGTCATCGAACTTCCACTCCGGAATAGGTAACGACTTCAGGAAACCGCCAGGCTTCTGGCATTCTGCTTTCACCAACGCACAAGTATGGCATTCAGCCACATAACGTGCCACATCTTTCTTTAGTCCGGGCCACCTGAACAACTTTTTCAGATCTCTGTACATCTTTGTGCTTCCTGGGTGAACTGAGTACTTTGCAAAGTGAGCTTCGTACATCAACTCTTCCCTCAATTTACCCACACTTGGGACGCACACTCGATCATTTATTCGTAACACACCGTTATCCCAAGAGAATTGGTCATCCGGCCCATCTTTTGCATAGCGCTGGAGACTTTCATCAAGCTTCGTTGCTCGCCGAACTCTGTCCGTAAGGTCATACTGCAACTCCGTCCAGTTCAAGCATGCTTCAGTCGAAGAATCTCTTTCTACACAAGATATCTCCAGAGCTTCCAACTCCTGGACTAACCACTCATCATGTATCCGCAACCAATTTGCCCGTACTGGAGTCCGACGACTCAAGGCATCAGCGACCACGTTTCCCTTTCCGGGAACATAGTGAATGTCGAAGGTATAATCCCCAAGGAATTCCATCCACCTCCTCTGTCGCATATTCAACTCTTTTTGATCGAGCAGATACTTTAAGCTTTTATGATTGGTATAAATATCCACTTTCACGCCATATAGATAATGCCGCCACAACTTTAGCGAAAAGATCACCGCCGCCAACTCCAAATCATGGACGGGGTAATTACGTTCATGCACTTTCAATTGACGTGAACCATAAGCGATCACCTTGCCAAACTGCAGGAGAACGCAGCCTAAGCCGCTTCCTGACGCATCGCTGTATATTTCAAATCCATCTGTACCACATGGCGACGTCAAAACAGGCGCCGTGGTCAAACGACCTTTCAACTCCTCAAAAGCTCGTGCGCACTCCGGCGTCCAAACGAACTTCTGATCCTTTCTCGTCAACGTAGTCAGAGGCAAAGCAATCCGGGAGAAGTTCTCCACGAACCTCCTATAGTAGCCCGCCAGTCCAAGGAAACTCCTGACTTCGGCCACCGAAGACAACACTGGCCAATCACGAATGGCACTTATCTTAGCCGGATCCACCGCTATGCCCTCTCCACTTACTACATGGCCTAGAAAAGCCACCGACGAGAGCCAGAACTCACACTTAGAGTACTTGGCATACAGCTTATTCCTTCGCAAGGTATGCAATACTAATCGCAAGTGGTTTGCATGATCTTCCTCCGATTGTGAATATACAAGGATATCATCAATAAACACGATCACAAACAAATCCAGGTATTCGCGGAACGTTCAATGCATGAGATCCATGAAAACCGAAGGCGCATTACACAAGCCAAACGGCATCACTGTGAACTCATAATGACCATAGCGTGTGCCAAACGCTGTCTTGGGAATGTCACCTTCCCTAATCCGCAACTGGTAATACCCGGACTTCAAGTCCAACTTTGAATAGACGGTTGAGCCTGCTAGCTGATCGAACAAGTCATCGATCCGAGGAATTGGGTACTTGTTTTTCTCTGTCAGCTTGTTTAGTTCGCGATAATCAATACATAGTCGCAAACCACCGTCTTTCTTTTTCACAAAAAGAACAGACGCGCTCCAAGGTGACATACTTGGGCGTATGTATCCCTGCTCCAACAACTCTTGCAACTGAACTTTCAGTTCGGCCATTTCTTTTGGCGCTACCCGATACGGCGAACGGGCCACGGGTTTTGCACCCGGCACCAGCTCGATAGCGAAGTCAATTTCCCTTTGGGGAGGTAACCCCGGAAGGTCCTTTGGAAACACATCAGCATATTCCGACACAATAGGCACTTCACTCACACTGGCCTTCGGCGCCACCGCCTTTATGAGTGTGAAGAACAACTCCGCACCCTTCCGAACTGCCTTAACAACTTGGAGAGCGGATAACAACATCCCACTCATCCCTTGCATACCAATAAACTTGGTCTCTTGTTCGGTATTTTGCCCAAGTGTGACCTCTTTTGAAGTGCAATCTATACAGGCACGCTGCTCTGAAAGCCAGTCCATACCAAAGATTATATCAAACTCTTTGATCGGCAATACTAGTGTTTCCACCTTGAACTCCCGACTTCCTATCTTAACCTCAAGACCGCAAGATCGATCCGCGCACATCAAACATCCGTTAGGCAACAACACCTTTACACTGTCTGTCTTGGTCCGGATAGGCACCCCGACACGCAAGACAAAATCCTCAGACAGAAACGAATGTGAAGCACCTGTGTCAAACAGTGCTCGCGCCGGATACTCTCGTATAAGGACAAACCCTATAACATAACAATTAAAACAAGCACAGCACACCAAAAGTAAAACATTAAAACTTAAGCGCACCTGTGACGACATCAGCCTGCTTAATGGCCTCCTGTTGTCCAAGGTTGAAGACCCTGGGCTGCGCGTGCGAGTTAGAAGACTCCACCACAGTCTTCCCCTTCTCCGCATAAGACGCTCCCGTCTTCTTATCACCCTTTGGAGGACCAAATCGGCATTCACGTGCGAAGTGTCCAACCTTCCCGCACGTAAAACAAGCACGAGATCCATACCCAGATGTATCCGTCACAGTCGCAGAAGGAGCTTGTCCAGAAGACTTAGACTTCTTATTCCATTTCCTTCGGTAGCCAAACTTGTCCGGACGCGGCGGCTTAAACTCTGGCTTCACCACCGCCAAGTTTCCCTTTGCTTGCCCCTGTTTCATGTCCGTCTCCAAAGAACGAGCCGTACAGACTAAGGCTTGGAATCCCTGACTCACAGAACTCGAGAGCAAATACCTTAGCTCATCACGCAGTCCCGCATAAAACCGACTAGTCTTACGCTCTTCTTCGGCGAAGATCGAGCCCGCATATCTTCCCAAATGGGTGAACTCATGCAGGTAGTCATCCACACTTCGATCTCCCTGTGCTAACCGTTGGAACTCCATTTCCATCGATATCCTTTGCTGCATCGGCAGATGTTGTGCTAAGAACAACCGAGAGAATTCTTCCATTGTAATCTCTACCAATTGCCTGCCGGCCAAGTGATGCAGTTCAATCTCATCCCACCACAATCGCGCCTCTCCTTCCAGTAGGAAAGTGGCTAACATAACTTTTTGTTCCTCCTCAACCTTGATAGCTCTCATGATCCTCTTGATTCTTGCAAGCCAATCCTCTGCTTGAACCGGTGTACCCGCCCCATGAAACTGCGGAGGGTTAAAGCTCAAGAATTGCTTCCATTATTGATCTGCTACCCGTGGATCAACTTCGGCTTCTACCGGTTCTTGCCGTACCCCAGCTGGCGTTGGCACCACTGCAGGACGTGCTTGCCCAGTCTGCTGAGCATTCATCACAGCAAGTACTGTTTCCGTGATGAGACGGACTGTTTCAGCGGATGGAGGAGTTGTGGGCACCTCGGCTGGTGCCGCACTCTCAACAGAACGTTGTGGTTCGGACTGACCCGCAACACTTCTGGTCACCTATATGTGTAAATTACACAGGTTAACGACCAATAAAAACGGCAATCATACAAAGAAAATACACAAGTTCAACAAACAAGTGTATTGGCATTCCTAAGTGGACAATCTTGAGTTCAAATTAAGTGTTATAACGACAGCACGAACACGTGCTCGCCACCTCTCAAAAGAATTCGTCCACGAATTCGGAAGAGATCGACCAACAAGCTGATACCAAATTGTAACACCCCTACCCGTCAAGAAGAATATAATAGAGGGTCCGGCCGGGGCCCCACACCATATTCCACAAACAGGCGGAGACGCTACGAAATAATATCAAAACCAACGCATCCTAACACAGAGCATTCTAGCGGAAGCTTCACGGTTGAATTATTGAACTCAAGATAAACAACATTGTCCACTAACATAGGAATGTATATATTCAACAAAAGAGTTTGGCCTTAAGGCCTTACAACAGTTTCTCTTAACAAGAGTGTGGTTTACAAACATCGGCACGCAGGTCGGCCACACATGAACAAAAGAAACAACACAATGCCTTCGAGGGCAGCAACGCAGCTTTGGGCTTCAGCCCGCTAAGTCCCGCTCGGACCAGCTCCTCCAGCACCTGTAAGAACCAATCCACCAAACGGTGGTAAAACAGGACAACGGTCAGCATTCAGCTGACCAATTATAACGACCCTTCCCCTGGCACGGGGCAGCGGAATTCCATCCCTGCATAGCATTCATCCAACATGATATATAGCCATTCAAGCAAGACGTGCACGCCCGCACCGTCACATATCACAAACGTCGGCTCGACGGCCCGACGCTCCGTGCACTCAGGGCACATTCACACCGTTCAGAGGTCCCAGACATAACGGTGCACTATGAGCATTCTAGTCTGATCGGCTCACCGGCCGTCGACTCTCGCTATGTGATCCTAACAGGTCTTAAGCACCCACGGTTAGACAACCATAACGCGGGTACAGATCCACTTTGCCCGTTGCTCACATCGTCAGACTCACGCCTGGACTGACGCGGGTACAGCTTCACCTTGCCCGTTCCACCATTTCCTAGTTGCAGCCTCACGGCTCAACTTTCCACCAGTAGCACTCACGGCCACAAGAGAGTCCAACTCTCATAATTTCCTGGACTTCCTCCAGTACTTTTATCCATCATGCATACAAGCAATAATCACGGAGCCTTCTCCGATATGCAACCAAGCATCACCAATCCAGACCATGTCCAGATGGGCTTCACACAGCATGCCTAGATCCGTACTCCAATTCCGGACTCTAACAAGGGGGACTTCACATATCTACCCCAAGGGACGCCACAACCCACCGCACACTCGCGGGGAAGGGTTTTCCCTATGCAATGCAGGAATTAAGGACTTCACATGTCCAAGCAGGAAATCGTTACCCTAGGAGTTCGCTTCGGAGCCATGGAGAGAAATTTGAGACGGATGAAAGCCTTCGCAGCAGCGTTGCCTTCGCAAATCCGAACTCGGCTCGCGATTTGGACCACCGTAGCACCACCGGCAGCCGGACTCCACTTCCTCTTCTTCCTCCTTGCTCTCACATCTCTCTTAAACTTTAGAAAGAGAAGATGAAAAGAAGAATGAGTTCTTTTTCCTCCTTTCCCGGCCTTATCAGCCCAGGATTGATCTCCAGCCACAGGATCTTATTTAAAGAAAATGAAGGGCCAAGATTTAACTGAAAATTCCTTCTCTTTTGGCCGACACGGCCTGTGACACGCCCGTGTCACAGGCCGTGTACCCTTAAGCGGCACACGCGGCAGTCGCACCGACTGAAAGGGGGCAAGAGGTCCGATGGGACAATTGTGGCCGTGAAGAGCTAACATGGGAGCGAGAGCAGACCATGCGAGCTGAATTTCCCGAGTTATTTGTATAGACTGTAGACCGTGTACTTTTGTTATAACATAGTTATAGCATTGCTGGTTTTTGTTTCCTTACCGTGCAAATTTCGGGACGAAATTTTGTTAAGGGGGGGGAGGATTGTAACACCCCAAAAAGACCCCAAAGGACTCAAAATGAATTTTGAGGTACAGGAAATTGTACACGGCCTGGGACACGGGCGTGTCCCAGGGCGTGTCGGGGTACACGGCCTGGGACACGGGCGTGTCCCAGGGCGTGTTCAGGCTAGTCGACGTTTGAGAGTCGACGATCGTCGAGCCTGGGACACGGCCTTCGACACGGGCGTGTCCCAGGGCGTGTTCGAATTATTTTTCGAAATTGGCCTATTCAAGTCAGAGCCGCACACGGCCTTGAACACGGCCGGGAACACGGGCGTGTCAGGCTGGACACGGGCGTGTCAGTTGCCGTGTTCCGACCCGTGTACTGGTTTTGGAAATCGGTGAATACCGTGTAGCAGGAGACACGGGCGTGTCTCAAGATTGACACGGGCGTGTCGGGTTCGACACGGGCGTGTCGGTACCCGTGTTCTGGTATCTCTCTGTCGGTTCGACTGCCGCGTGTGCCGCTTAAGGGTACACGGCCTGTGACACGGGCGTGTCACAAGCCGTGTCAGGCAAAAAATGGGTTTTTTGGGCAGATCGTGGCCATTCAGATTCTCTCTTTTGATCCAAGGGCTCAGGTGATTCCTGGCTGGATTAAATTCGTGAAGGAAAGAATGAAGAAGTCATTCTTCATTTTGCATAAGGAAGAGAGAAAGAGAGAGGAGGAAGAAGAAGCAGGAGGAGAGCAAGCCACCGGCGGAGCTCCCGTGGTCCGATTCGTGATCCGAAGCCGGCGTTGTGAAGGCAAGGCTGCTGCGGTTCTTTCTCACCGGCTAGTTTTCGATGGCTCCGAAGAGATCGACAAGGGTAACGATCTCCCTCCTTGGACATGTGAAGTCCTTCTTTTCTGCATTGCATAGGGAAAACCCTTCCCCGCGAGTGTGCGGTGGGCTGTGGTGTCCCTTGGGGTAGATATGTGAAGTCCCCCTTGTTAGAGGCCGGAATTGGAGTACGGCTCTAGGCATGCTGTGTGAAGCCCATCTGGACATGGTCTGGATTGGTGATGCTTGTTTGCATATCGGAGAAGGCTCCGTGATTATGGCTTGTGTTGCCTTGTTCCTACCTGTTGCTTGGTGCATCAGGAAGTACTGGATGATGTCCAGGAAATGAAGAGGGTTGGATGCAACTCTTGTGGCCGTGCGTTGCCACTGTATGAGCGGTTGAGCCGTTGGGCTGCAACTAGATGAAAAGGCAGATTGCCGAACAGGAAAGGTGAAACCGACCCGCGCCTATAAATAGCCATGGATACTTCCGTATTCGAGGTGGCACGGCGACTTGAGCAACGGGGGGTGGCTGATCCGTACCTGCGTTAGGTCCGTCCGACTTGGAAGCCTGGTTATAGGTTTTGTTGGAGCGCCTAATGAGAGTCTTAGGCCCGCGCGCGGGAAAGACTAGAATGCTCAAATACCGTGTAAACGGTGGTGTTGACCCTGGTATTCCGGTACACCAAGAATGTGCCCTGAGTGCACGGACTGTCGGGCCGTGTGGCCGATAGTTGTGATGGCTTGAATGTGCCTGCGCGCACATAGTTGCTATTTGATGATGCCATGCTTGCAGGGAAAGAATGCGCATGCCCCGAGAAAGGGGTAGGATTGTTATAATTGGGTCAGCTGAAAGCTGACCGTTGCATTGTTTGCCACCGGTTGGGTGGAATTGTTCCCGTGCAGGTGCTGGAGAGCCAAGTGGTAAGTGATGGGCTGAAGCCCTACTACTGTTGCTGCTGCTGCTGCGGCTAGCCCTTGAAGGCTAAGCGAATGTGTTGCTTATTTCTCTTTTACTCATGTATGGTCGGCCTGCGCGCCGAGGTTTGTAAAACATGTTGTATGTAAGAGGAACTGTAAGGCCTTAAGGCCAAACTCTTGTATTTGTACATTCCGTGATATATATAAAGGTGGTTTATATATTGGACATTCCTGTGTAGAGTTCAAAATTGGTAACTTAAAGCTTCCGCTAGAATGCTCTGAGTTAGGATTCGTATGGTTTGGTAGTATCCTGTGACCTCACCGTCTGTTTGTGGCATATAGTGTGGGGCCCCGGCCGGACCTTCTATTATACGTCATTCAACGGATGGGTTCGTTACAAACCGTCTATAGTAGCCCGCAAGTCCAAGGAAGCTCCTGACCTCGGCCACTGAAGACATCACTGGCCAATCTCGGAGGATCGAAACCTCCCTCTGATACCAAATTGTGACACCCCTACCCGTCAAGAAGAATATAATAGAGGGTCCGGCCGGGGCCCCACACCATATTCCACAAACAGGCGGAGACGCTACGAAATAATATCAAAACCAACGCATCCTAACACAGAGCATTCTAGCGGAAGCTTCACGGTTGAATTATTGAACTCAAGATATACAACATTGTCCACTAACATAGGAATGTATATATTCAACAAAAGAGTTTGGCCTTAAGGCCTTACAACAGTTTCTCTTAACAAGAGTGTGGTTTACAAACATCGGCACGCAGGCCGGCCACACATGAACAAAAGAAACAACACAATGCCTTCGAGGGCAGCAACGCAGCTTTGGGCTTCAGCCCGCTAAGTCCCGCTCGGACCAGCTCCTCCAGCACCTGTAAGAACCAATCCACCAAACGGTGGCAAAACAGGGCAACGGTCAGCATTCAGCTGACCAATTATAACGACCCTGCCCCTGGCACGGGGCAGCGGAATTCCATCCCTGCATAGCATTCATCCAACATGATATATAGCCATTCAAGCAAGACGTGCACGCCCGCACCGTCACATATCACAAACGTCGGCTCGACGGCCCGACGCTCCGTGCACTCAGGGCACATTCACACCGTTCAGAGGTCCCAGACATAACGGTGCACTATGAGCATTCTAGTCTGATCGGCTCACCGGCCGTCGACTCTCGCTATGTGATCCTAACAGGGTCTTAAGCACCCACGGTTAGACAACCATAACGCGGGTACAGATCCACTTTGCCCGTTGCTCACATCGTCAGACTCACGCCTGGACTGACGCGGGTACAGCTTCACCTTGCCCGTTCCACCATTTCCTAGTTGTAGCCTCACGGCTCAACTTTCCACCAGTAGCACTCACGACCACAAGAGAGTCCAACTCTCATAACTTCCTGGACTTCCTCCAGTACTTTTATCCATCATGCATACAAGCAATAATCACGGAGCCTTCTCCGATATGCAACCAAGCATCACCAATCCAGACCATGTCCAGATGGGCTTCACACAGCATGCCTAGATCCGTACTCCAATTCCGGACTCTAACAAGGGGACTTCACATATCTACCCCAAGGGACGCCACAACCCACCGCACACTCGCGGGGAAGGGTTTTCCCTATGCAATGCAGGAATTAAGGACTTCACATATCCAAGCAGGAAATCGTTACCCTAGGAGTTCGCTTCGGAGCCATGGAGAGAAATTTGAGACGGATGAAAGCCTTCGCAGCAGCGTTGCCTTCGCAAATCCGAACTCGGCTCGCGATTTGGACCACCGTAGCACCACCGGCAGCCGGACTCCACTTCCTCTTCTTCCTCCTTGCTCTCACCTCTCTCTTAAACTTTAGAAAGAGAAGATGAAAAGAAGAATGAGTTCTTTTTCCTCCTTTCCCGGCCTTATCAGCCCAGGATTGATCTCCAACCACAGGATCTTATTTAAAGAAAATGAAGGGCCAAGATTTAACTGAAAATTCCTTCTCTTTTGGCCGACACGGCCTGTGACACGCCCGTGTCACAGGCCGTGTACCCTTAAGCGGCACACGCGGCAGTCGCATCGACTGAAATATTCGAGAACACGGGCATTGACACGCCCGTGTCGAACCTGACACGCCCGTGTCAGTCATGAGACACGCCCGTGTCTCCTGTTACACAACACTCACTGATTTCCAAAACCAGTACACGGGTCGGAACACGGCAACTGACACGCCCGTGTCCAGTCTGACACGCCCGTGTTCCCGGCCGTGTTCAAGGCCGTGTTCGGCTCTGACTTGAATAGGCCAATTTCGAAAATTAATTCGAACACGCCCTGGGACACGCCCGTGTCGAAGGCCGTGTCCCAGGCTCGACGATCGTCGACTCTCAAACGTCGACTAGCCTGAACACGCCCTAGGACACGCCCGTGTCCCAGGCCGTGTACACCCGACACGCCCTGGGACACGCCCGTGTCCCAGGCCGTGTCAAACAGCCTGCTACTCAAAAAGAATACCACTAATGAACTCCCGACTTTTGGGATACAGATGGGACAATTTCGATGGATTTCGTGCACGGGTAAAGCTAATGAACTCTGGACTGCTGTAACGCTAATGAACTCTGGAATGTCCACTAAGGAATGTACAAAATCTTGTTTGAGGAATCTGCGCGTTCCTTTTTGTGTTGTTTTGCTTGCATACGTTCGCTAATGTGTGTCTTGTCCACCTATAGGTGACACGTAGTGGTGCTGGGCAGTCTGAGCCCCAGCGCTCTGATGAGAGTGCGGCACCAGCTGAGGTGCCAACACCTCCTCCATCTGCGGAAACTGTTCGCTTAGTTGCTGAGGCGCTCTTTGCCATGATTCAGCCGACCGGGCAAGCGCAGCCGGCAGTAGTGCCAGTTCGTGTTGATGTAAGACCCGAGCCGGTTGAGGCTGTAGATCCACGAGCAGCTGACCGACAGTTGAAGCAATTCATGAGCTTCAGTCCTCCTACGTTTACGGGCATGGGCTCCCCAACGCAGGCAGAGGATTGGTTATCGCGTGTCAAGCGGATAATGACAGCGATCAGGGCGGAGGAAACTCTCAAGGTCACCTTGGCCACCTTCATGCTGGAAGGAGAGGCGCGGTTGTGGTGGGACGAGGTAGAGTTACACCATTTGGCGGGCAGGCAATTAACACAAGTGTCGATTGAGGAGTTCTCTCGAATATTTCTGGCGAAACATGTCCCAGCGGCGCAACGCATCGCTATGGAAAATGAGTTCCAACGGTTAAAGCAAGGGGAAGATAGCGTGGATACTACTTGCACGAGTTTACCAGGTTGGGACGATATGCGGGAACAATCTTCGCGGATGACCAAAGGAAAACGAATCGGTTCTATGAAGGATTGCGGGATGAGTTGTGATTCCTGCTTTCGAGTTCAGTGAACCAAGGGTTTCAGGCGTTGGTTGATACTGTGTGCGCATTGGAGAAGGACATGAGGCGAGTGCAAGGGAACAAGGGCTTGGTTGCGTCGAAGCCGGAGTTTCAAGCACCTCGCCCGAGCAAGTCGTTTTACCAGAAGAAAGGGGGCAAGAGGTCCAAGCCATCTGGGCAAGTGACGACGACCGTTGTGTCGGGAGCGACATCAAGGCCGGATTCTCGTACATGCTATAACTGTGGCCGGGTGGGGCATATAGCTCGTGATTGTCGGGTTGTGCAGCCCAAAGGGGATAAGAAGACGGGTGCGTCTTATGCTGAGAAGGGCAAAGCGGTGGTGGATTCCTCTGCGTCCCAGGCGCAGCCCCGAATCTATCAACTTGGCCAACAGGAAGCGATTAAGCAAAGTGACGTCGTCACAGGTACGAGTTGATTTAGTTTACTTGCTGGTGCTATTGGTTTTGGTTATGTTTAGCTTGTGCATGATGTGTGTGTTGCAGGCTTTGTCCTGATTCGGAATAATTTGGCGAGAGCCCTGTTTGATACGGGTGCTTCGCATTCTTTTCTGTCTGAGGATTTCGTATCTCGAATTGGGGTACCGAGTCATGTGACGGTGGATAGTACGAGGGTGCTATTGCTGAATGGCTGTGTGATGCTTGCGGATATGGCTTGCGATGTGGATGTGCAAATAGGAAGTCGGGATTTCGGTTTGAGTGCAGCTGTGCTACCGTTATCGGAGTTTGATGTGATCTTTGGTATGGACTAACTCTCGGAGCAGCGTGCCTTTATTGATTGCAACTCCAAGGAGATTACACTGGGCCAGAATACCGGACTTGTGACGAAGTTCGTTGGTATGCGAGGAGTGAGCGGGACGTTGTTGTCTGCACTCCAAGTCGTCAATGCTGTTCGGAAGGGCGCAGAGTTATTCTTCACGCTAATTCAGGCTGTTGAGCCAAAGGCCAGTGTCGGTGAAGTGCCAGTTGTGTCAGAGTTTGCCGATGTGTTTCCCAAAGATCTTCCTGGGTTACCACCCCAGCGGGAGATTGACTTCTCTATTGAGTTGGTGCCAGGTGCGAAACCTGTGGCCCGCTCTCCATATCGTGTCGCGCCAAAAGAGATGGCTGAGTTGAAAGTCCAACTGCAAGAGTTGTTGGAGCAGGGATATATACGCCCAAGTATGTCACCTTGGAGCGCGCCTGTTCTCTTTGTGAAAAAGAAAGACGGTAGCTTACGGTTGTGTATTGACTACCGCGAGTTGAATAAGCTGACGGAGAAAAATAAATATCCGATCCCGCGGATTGATGACCTCTTTGATCAGCTGGCAGGATCAACGGTCTATTCCAAGTTGGATTTGAAGTCGGGATATTATCAGCTAAGGATTAGGGAAGGTGACATTCCCAAGACGGCGTTTGGAACACGCTACGGTCATTATGAGTTCACGGTAATGCCGTTTGGCCTATGTAATGCGCCTTCGGTATTTATGGACCTAATGCATCGAACGTTCCGAGAGTATTTGGATTTGTTTGTTATTGTGTTTATCAATGACATCTTAGTATACTCTCAGTCGGAAGAGGATCACGCAAACCATTTGCGGTTGGTCTTGCATACCCTGCGGAGGAATAAGCTTTATGCTAAGTTCTCAAAGTGTGAGTTCTGGCTCTCTTCAGTAGCCTTTTTAGGCCATGTGGTAAGCGGAGAGGGTATCGCGGTGGATCAGTTGAAGATAAGTGCCATCCGAGATTGGCCAGTGATGTCTTCAGTGGCCGAGGTCAGGAGCTTCCTTGGACTTGCGGGCTACTATAGACGGTTTGTGGAAAACTTCTCACGGATTGCTTTACCTCTGACCACGCTGACGAGAAAAGATCAAAAGTTCATTTGGACGCCGGAGTGCGCGCGAGCTTTTGAAGACTTGAAGAGTCGTTTGACCACGGCGCCTGTGTTGACATCGCCATGTGGTACCGATGGGTATGAGATCTATAGTGATGCATCAGGGAGCGGCTTAGGCTGCGTTCTTCTGCAATTTAATAAAGTGATTGCTTATGGCTCGCGTCAGTTGAAAGTGCATGAGCGGAATTACCCCGTCCATGATTTGGAGTTGGCGGCGGTAATCTTTGCGCTCAAGTTGTGGCGGCACTATCTATATGGCGTGAAAGTGGATATCTATACGGATCACAAGAGCCTAAAGTATTTATTGGATCAGAAGGATCTGAATATGCGACAACGAAGATGGATGGAGTTCCTCGGGGACTACACCTTCGAGATTCACTATACCCCCGGGAAGGGAAATGTGGTCGCTGATGCTTTGAGTCGGAAGACTCCGGTACGGGCAAGCTGGTTGCAGAGGCATGATCAGCGTTTGATCCAGGAATTGGAAGCATTGGAGATATCTTGTGTTGACAAGGGTTCGTCAACCGATGCATGCTTGAACTGGACGGAGGTGCAATATGACCTTACGGACAGAGTTCGGCGAGCAACGGAACTTGATGAAAGTCTCCAGCGCTATGCAAAAGATGGGCCGGATGACCAATTTTCTTGGGATAACGGGTTGTTACGAAGAAATGGTCGAGTGTGCGTCCCAAGTGTGGGTAAACTGAGGGAAGAGTTGATGTACGAAGCTCACTTTGCAAAGTACTCAGTTCACCCAGGGAGCACAAAGATGTACAGAGACATGAAAAAGCTGTTCTGGTGGCCCGGATTAAAGAAAGATGTCGCACGTTATGTGGCTGAATGCCATACTTGTGCATTGGTGAAAGCGGAATGCCAGAAGCCTGGCGGGTTTCTGAAGTCGTTACCTATTCCGGAGTGGAAGTTCGATGATATTTCGATGGATTTCGTGCACGGGTTGCCGAGATCTCAACGCGGTCATGATTCAATCTGGGTGATTGTGGACCGGTTGACAAAAGTGGCGCACTTCCTTCCAAACAGAAGAGACGATTCAGTGGAAACCCTGGCCAAGCTTTATGTGGAGCAAGTTGTTCGACTGCACGGTGTTCCTCGGAGCATCGTTAGTGACCGTGATGGGCGGTTCACATCGAATGATTGGCGGCTCGTTCATCAAATGTTGGGTACAAAGTTAGCGTTTAGTACGGCCTTTCATCCCCAAACGGATGGCCAGACTGAACGAACCAACAGGACGATGGAGGACATGCTCCGCATGTGCGCCCTAGACTTTGGTAAGAGATGGGAAGATTATATCTTTCTTGTTGAATTTGCCTATAATAATAGCTACCAAGCGAGTATTGGTATGGCACCATTTGAGGTGTTGTATGGTCGGAAATGCCGTACACCCTTAGCTTGGGCAGAAGCAGGCGAATCGAAGCTGAGTGGGAAAAAGGAAGTCGAAGAAGCTACTTCGCTCATACGCTCTATTCGGGAGAGGATATTGATAGCCCAAGATCGTCAAGCAAAGTACTACAATGCCAAACATCGGAACGTGGAGTTCGCGGTGGGTGATTGGGTATATTTGAAGATCAAACCCTTCAAAGGTGTGTCCAGGATTCGGCGTTTGAAAAAGCTAAGTCCGAGGTATCTTGGTCCGTTTGAGGTGGTGGAGCGAGTTGGGGAAGCTGCTTATCGACTAGCACTTTCAGCGGACTTGGGTGGATTACATGATGTGTTTCACATCTCAGTCCTTCGTAAGGCGGTGAAGGATCCAGCTCATGTGGTGGAAAATGATCGGGTACCGGTCGAGTATGGGCTAACGACGAGGGTTAGACCCATTCGGATCGAGGATCGAGCCGAGAAACAGTTGCGGAACAAAGCAATCGGGATGGTCAAGGTCCGATGGGACAATTGTGGCCGTGAAGAGCTAACATGGGAGCGAGAGCAGACCATGCAAGCTGAATTTCCCGAGTTATTTGTATAAACTGTAGACCGTGTACTTTTGTTATAACATAGTTATAGCATTGCTGGTTCTTGTTTCCTTACCGTGCAAATTTCGGGACGAAATTTTGTTAAGGGGGGGAGGGTTGTAACACCCCAAAAAGACCCCAAAGGACTCAAAATGAATTTTGAGGTACAGGAAATTTTACACGGCCTGGGACACGGGTGTGTCCCAGGGCGTGTCGGGGGTACACGGCATGGGACACGGGCGTGTCCCAGGGCGTGTTCGAATTATTTTTCGAATTTGGCCTATTCAAGTCAGAGCCGCACACGGCCTTGAACACGGCCGGGAACACGGGCGTGTCAGGCTGGACACGGGCGTGTCAGTTGCCGTGTTCCGACCCGTGTACTGGTTTTGGAAATCGGTGAATACCGTGTAGCAGGAGACACGGGCGTGTCTCAAGATTGACACGGGCGTGTCGGGTTCGACACGGGCGTGTCGGTACCCGTGTTCTGGCATCTCTCAGTCGGTTCGACTGCCGCGTGTGCCTCTTAAGGGTACACGGCCTGTGACACGGGCGTGTCACAGGCCGTGTCAGGCAAAAAATGGGTTTTTTGAGCAGATCGTGGCCGTTCAGATTCTCTCTTTTGATCCAAGGGTTCAGGTTGTTTCCTGGCTGGATTAATTCGTGAGGAAAGAATGAAGAAGTCATTCTTCATTTGTCCTTAAGGAAGAGAGAAAGAGAGAGGAGGAAGAAGAAGGAGGAGGAGAGCAAGCCACCGGCGGAGCTCTCGTGGTCCGATTCGTGATCCGAAGCCGGCGTTGTGAAGGCAAGGCTGCTGCGGTTCTTTCTCACCGGCTAGTTTTCGATGGCTCCGAAGAGATCGACAAGGGTAACGATCTCCCTCCTTGGACATGTGAAGTCCTTCTTTTTTGCATTGCATAGGGAAAACCCTTCCCCGCGAGTGTGCGGTGGGCTGTGGTGTCCCTTGGGGTAGATATGTGAAGTCCCCCTTGTTAGAGGCCGGAATTGGAGTACGGCTCTAGGCATGCTGTGTGAAGCCCATCTGGAAATGGTCTGGATTGGTGATGCTTGTTTGCATATCGGAGAAGGCTCCGTGATTATGGCTTGTGTTGCCTTGTTCCTACCTGTTGCTTGGTGCATCAGGAAGTACTGGATGATGTCCAGGAAATGAAGAGGGTTGGATGCAACTCTTGTGGCCGTGCGTTGCCACTGTATGAGCGGTTGAGCCGTTGGGCTGCAACTCGATGAAAAGGCAGATTGCCGAACAGGAAAGGTGAAACCGACCCGCGCCTATAAATAGCCATGGATACTTCCGTATTCGAGGTGGCACGGCGACTTGAGCAACGGGGGGTGGCTGATCCGTACCTGCGTTAGGTCCGTCCAACTTGGAAGCCTGGTTATAGGTTTTGTTGGAGCGCCTAATGAGAGTCTTATGCCCGCGCGCCGGAAAGACTAAAATGCTCAAATACCGTGTAGACGGTGGTGTTGACCCTGGTATTCCGGTACACCAAGAATGTGCCCTGAGTGCACGGACTGTCGGGCCGTGTGGCCGATAGTTGTGATGGCTTGAATGTGCCTGCGCGCACATAGTTGCTATATGATGATGCCATGCTTGCAGGGAAAGAATGCTCATGCCCCGAGAAAGGGGTAAGATTGTTATAATTGGGTCAACTGAAAGCTGACCGTTGCATTGTTTGCCACCGGTTGGGTGGAATTGTTCCCGTGCAGGTGCTGGAGAGCCAAGTGGTAAGTGATGGGCTGAAGCCCTACTGCTGTTGCTGCTGCTGCTGCGGCTAGCCCTTGAAGGCTACGCGAATGTTTTGTTTTCTCTTTTACTCATGTATGGCCGGCCTGCGCGCCGAGGTTTGTAAGACATGTTGTATGTAAGAGGAACTGTAAGGCCTTAAGGCCAAACTCTTGTGTTTGTGTACATTCCATGGTTTATATATAAAGGTGGTTTTATATATTGGACATTCCTGTTGAGAGTTCAAATTGGTAACTTAAAGCTTCCGCTAGAATGCTCTGAGTTAGGATTCGTATGGTTTGGTATTATCCTGTGACCTCACCGTCTGTTTGTGGCATATAGTGTGGGGCCCCGGCCGGACCTTCTATTATACGTCATTCAACGGATGGGGTCGTTATATTTTGGTATCAGAGGGAGGTTTCCAGCAGTCTTAGGCCCGGCCGGGGTCGTTAAATTTTGGTATCAGAGGCTAAACTCTTTGATCAGCTGGCAGGATTCTTCATTTTGCTTAAGGAAGAGAGAAAGAGAGAGGAGGAAGAAGAAGGAGGAGGAGAGCAAGCCACCAGCGGAGCTCCCGTGGTGCATTGCATAGGGAAAACCCTTCCCCGCGAGTGTGCGGTGGGCTGTGGTGTCCCTTGGGGTAGATATGTGAAGTCCCCCTTGTTAGAGGCCGAAATTGGAGTACGGCTCTAGGCATGCTGTGTGAAGCCCATCTGGACATGGTCTGGATTGGTGATGCTTGTTTGCATATCGGAGAAGGCTCCGTGATTATGGCTTGTGTTGCCTTGTTCCTACCTGTTGCTTGGTGCATCAGGAAGTACTGGATGATGTCCAGGAAATGAAGAGGGTTGGATGCAACTCTTGTGGCCGTGCGTTGCCACTGTATGAGCGGTTGAGCCGTTGGGCTGCAACTAGATGAAAAGGCAGATTGCCGAACAGGAAAGGTGAAACCGACCCGCGCCTATAAATAGCCATGGATACTTCCGTATTCGAGGTGGCACGGCGACTTGAGCAACGGGGGGGTGGCTGATCCGTACCTGCGTTAGGTCCGTCCGACTTGGAAGCCTGGTTATAGGTTTTGTTGGAGCGCCTAATGAGAGTCTTAGGCCCGCGCGCCGGAAAGACTAGAATGCTCAAATACCGTGTAGACGGTGGTATTGACCCTGGTATTCCGGTACACCAAGAATGTGCCCTGAGTGCACGGACTGTCGGGCCGTGTGGCCGATAGTTGTGATGGCTTGAATGTGCCTGCGCGCACATAGTTGCTATTTGATGATGCCATGCTTGCAGGGAAAGAATGCGCATGCCCCGAGAAAGGGGTAGGATTGTTATAATTGGGTCAGCTGAAAGCTGACCGTTGCATTGTTTGCCATCGGTTGGGTGGAATTGTTCCTGTGCAGGTGCTGGAGAGCCAAGTGGTAAGTGATGGGCTGAAGCCCTACTGCTGTTGCTGCTGCTGCTGCGGCTAGCCCTTGGAACTGGCAGGGTATTATCCTGTGACCTCACCATATTCTTTACTGCGAGTGTGAAACATAACCAAAACCAAAACCAGTCCATACACGGGAGCGTCTTATGCGGAGAACTGTGGTGGAGTCTTCTAACTCGCACGCGCAGCCCAGGGTCTTCAACCTTGGACAACAGGAGGCCATTAAGCAGGCTGATGTCATCACAGGTGCGCTTAAGTTTTAATGTTTTTACTTTTGGTGTGCTGTGCTTGTTTTAATTGTTATGTTATAGGGTTTGTCCTTATACGAGAGTATCCGGCGCGAGCACTGTTTGACACAGGTGCTTCACATTCGTTTCTGTCTGAGGATTTTGTCTTGCGTGTCGGGGTGCCTATCCGGACCAAGACAGACAGTGTAAAGGTGTTGTTGCCTAACGGATGTTTGATGTGCGCTGATCGATCTTGCGGTCTTGAGGTTAAGATAGGAAGTCGGGAGTTCAAAGTGGAAACACTAGTATTGCCGATCAAAGAGTTGAATATGCGACAGAGGAGGTGGATGGAATTCCTTGGGGATTATACCTTCGACATTCACTATGTTCCCGGAAAGGGAAACGTGGTCGCTGATGCCTTGAGTCGTCGGACTCCAGTACGGGCAAATTGGTTGCGGATACATGATGAGCGGTTAGTCCAGGAGTTGGAAGCTCTGGAGATATTTTGTGTAAAAAGAGATTCTTCGACTGAAGCATGCTTGAACTGGACGGAGTTGCAGTATGACCTTACGGACAGAGTTCGGCGAGCAACGGAGCTTGATGAAAGTCTCCAGCGCTATGCAAAAGATGGGCCGGATGACCAATTCTCTTGGGATAACGGTGTGTTACGAAGAAATGGTCGAGTGTGCGTCCCAAGTGTGGGTAAAGTGAGGGAAGAGTTGATGTACGAAGCTCACTTTGCAAAGTACTCAGTTCACCCAGGGAGCACAAAGATGTACAGAGATCTGAAAAAGTTGTTCCGGTGGCCCGGACTAAAGAAAGATGTGGCACGTTATGTGGCTGAATGCCATACTTGTGCGTTGGTGAAAGCAGAATGCCAGAAGCCTGGCGGTTTCCTGAAGTCGTTACCTATTCCGGAGTGGAAGTTCGATGGCATTTCGATGGATTTCGTGCACGGGTTGCCGAGATCTCAACGCGGTCATGATTCAATCTGGGTGATTGTGGACCGGTTGACAAAAGTGGCGCACTTCCTTCCAAACAGAAGAGACGATTCAGTGGAAACCTTGGCCAAGCTTTATGTGGAGCAAGTTGTTCGACTGCACGGTGTTCCTCGGAGCATCGTTAGTGACCGTGATGGGCGGTTCACATCGAATGATTGGCGGCTCGTTCATCAAATGTTGGGTACAAAGTTAGCGTTTAGCACGGCCTTTCATCCCCAAACGGATGGCCAGACTGAACGAACCAACAGGACAATGGAGGACATGCTCCGCATGTGCGCCCTAGACTTTGGTAAGAGATGGGAAGATTATATATTTCTTGTTGAATTTGCCTATAATAATAGCTACCAAGCGAGTATTGGTATGGCACCATTTGAGGCATTGTATGGTCGGAAATGCCGTACACCCTTAGCTTGGGCAGAAGCAGGCGAATCGAAGCTGAGTGGGAAAAAGGAAGTCGAAGAAGCTACTTCGCTCATACGCTCTATTCGGGAGAGGCTATTGATAGCCCAAGATCGTCAAGCAAAGTACTACAATGCCAAACACCGGAACGTAGAGTTCGCGGTGGGTGATTGGGTATATTTGAAGATCAAACCCTTCAAAGGTGTGTCCAGGATTCGGCGTTTGAAAAAGCTAAGTCCGAGGTATCTTGGTCCGTTTGAGGTGGTGGAGCGAGTTGGGGAAGCTGCTTATCGACTAGCACTTTCAGCGGACTTGGGTGGATTACATGATGTGTTTGACATCTCAGTCCTTCGTAAGGCGGTGAAGGATCCAGCTCATGTGGTGGAAAATGATCGGGTACCGGTCGAGTATGGGCTAACGACGAGGGTTAGACCCATTCGGATCGAGGATCGAGCCGAGAAACGGTTGCGGAACAAAGCGATCGGGATGGTCAAAGTCCGGTGGGACAATTGTGGCCGAGAAGAGCTGACATGGGAGCGAGAGCAGACCATGCGAGCTGAATTTCCCGAGTTATTTGTATAAACTGTAGACCGTGTACTTTTTGTTATAACAGAGTTATAGCATTGCTAGTTCTTGTTTCCTTACCGTGCAAATTTCGGGACGAAATTTTGGTAAGGGGGGAGGGTTGTAACACCCCAAAAAGACCCCAAATAGACTCAACATGAAGTTTGAGTAGCAGGCTGTTTGACACGGCCTGGGACACGGGCGTGTCCCAGGGCGTGTCGGGTGTACACGGCCTGGGACATGGGCGTGTCCCAGGGCGTGTTCAGGCTAGTCGACGTTTGAGAGTCGACGATCGTCGAGCCTGGGACACGGCCTTCGACACGGGCGTGTCCCAGGGCGTGTTCGAATTAATTTTCGAAATTGGCCTATTCAAGTCAGAGCCGAACACGGCCTTGAACACGGCCGGGAACACGGGCGTGTCAGACTGGACACGGGCGTGTCAGTTGCCGTGTTCCGACCCGTGTACTGGTTTTGGAAATCAGTGAGTGTTGTGTAACAGGAGACACGGGCGTGTCTCATGACTGACACGGGCGTGTCAGGTTCGACACAGGCGTGTCGATGCCCGTGTTCTCGAATATTTCAGTCGGTGCGACTGCCGCGTGTGCCGCTTAAGGGTACACGGCCTGTGACACGGGCGTGTCACAGGCCGTGTCGGCCAAAAGAAAAGGAATTTTCAGTTCAATCTTGGCCCTTCATTTTCTTTAAATAAAATCCTGTGGCTGGAGATCAATTTTGGGCTGATAAGGCCGGAAAAAAGAGATGAAAAGCTCATTCTTCCTTCATCCTTCTCTTTCTAAAGTTTAAGAGAGAGGTGAGAGCAAGGAGGAAGAAGAGGAAGTGGAGTCCGGCTGCCGGTGGTGCTACGGTGGTCCAAATCGCGAGCCGAGTTCGGATTTGCGAAGGCAACGCTGCTGCGAAGGCTTTCATCCGTCTCAAATTTCTCTCCATGGCTCCGAAGCGAACTCCTAGGGTAACGATTTCCTGCTTGGACATGTGAAGTCCTTAATTCCTGCATTGCATAGGGAAAACCCTTCCCCGCGAGTGTGCGGTGGGTTGTGGCGTCCCTTGGGGTAGATATGTGAAGTCCCCCTTGTTAGAGTCCGGAATTGGAGTACGGATCTAGGCATGCTGTGTGAAGCCCATCTGGACATGGTCTGGATTGGTGATGCTTGGTTGCATATCGGAGAAGGCTCCGTGATTATTGCTTATATGCATGATGGATAAAAGTACTGGAGGAAGTCCAGGAAGTTATGAGAGTTGGACTCTCTTGTGGCCGTGAGTGCTACTGGTGGAAAGTTGAGCCGTGAGGCTGCAACTAGGAAATGGTGGAACGGGCAAGGTGAAGCTGTACCCGCGTCAGTCCAGGCGTGAGTCTGACGATGTGAGCAACGGGCAAAGTGGATCTGTACCCGCGTTATGGTTGTCTAACCGTGGGTGCTTAAGACCCTGTTAGGATCACATAGCGAGAGTCGACGGCCGGTGAGCCGATCAGACTAGAATGCTCATAGTGCACCGTTATGTCTGGGACCTCTGAACGGTGTGAATGTGCCCTGAGTGCACGGAGCGTCGGGCCGTCGAGCCGACGTTTGTGATATGTGACGGTGCGGGCGTGCACGTCTTGCTTGAATGGCTATATATCATGTTGGATGAATGCTATGCAGGGATGGAATTCCGCTGCCCCGTGCCAGGGGCAGGGTCGTTATAATTGGTCAGCTGAATGCTGACCGTTGCCCTGTTTTGCCACCGTTTGGTACACAGGTCAACGACCAATAAAAACTTGTTGATACCAAATGATACCAAATGATTGCCGATGTTGGGCAGAAGCACGCCATACAATGATTGTGGGTGTAAACCACATTCTTCTTGACGGGTAGGGGTGTTACAATTTGGTATTGGAGGGAGGTTTCGATCCTCCGACCTGTGGGTTATGGGCCCACCACGCTTCCGCTGCGCCACAATTAGGTATCAGCTTGTTGGTCGATCTCTTCCGAATTCGCGGACGAATTCTTTTGAGAGGTGGCGAGCACGTGTTCGTGCTGTCGTTATAACACTTAATTTGAACTCAAGATTGTCCACTTAGGAATGCCAATACACTTGTTTGTTGAACTTGTGTATTTTCTTTGTATGATTGCCGTTTTTATTGGTCGTTAACCTGTGTAATTTACACATATAGGTGACCAGAAGTGTTGCGGGTCAGTCCGAACCACAACGTTCTGTTGAGAGTGCGGCACCAGCCGAGGTGCCCACAACTCCTCCATCCGCTGAAACAGTCTGTCTCATCACGGAAACGGTACTTGCTGTGATGAATGCTCAGCAGACTGGGCAAGCACGTCCTGCAGTGGTGCCAACGCCAGCTGGGGTACGGCAAGAACCGGTAGAAGCCGAAGTTGATCCACGGGTAGCAGATCAACAATGGAAGCAATTCTTGAGCTTTAACCCTCCGCAGTTTCATGGGGCGGGTACACCGGCCCAAGCAGAGGATTGGCTTGCAAGAATCAAGAGGATCATGAGAGCTATCAAGGTTGAGGAGGAACAGAAAGTTATGTTAGCCACTTTCCTACTGGAAGGAGAGGCGCGATTGTGGTGGGATGAGATTGAACTGCATCACTTGGCCGGCAGGCAATTGGCAGAGATTACAATGGAAGAATTCTCTCGGTTGTTCTTAGCACAACATCTGCCGATGCAGCAAAGGATATCGATGGAAATGGAGTTCCAACGGTTAGCACAGGGAGATCGAAGTGTGGATGACTACCTGCATGAGTTCACCCGTTTGGGAAGATATGCGGGCTCGATCTTCGCCGAAGAAGAGCGTAAGACTAGTCGGTTTTATGCGGGACTGCGTGATGAGCTAAGGTATTTGCTCTCGAGTTCTGTGAGTCAGGGATTCCAAGCCTTAGTCTGTACGGCTCGTTCTTTGGAGACGGACATGAAACGGGGGCAAGCAAAGGGAAACTTGGCGGTGGTGAAGCCAGAGTTTAAGCCGCCGCGTCCGGACAAGTTTGGCTACCGAAGGAAATGGAATAAGAAGTCTAAGTCTTCTGGACAAGCTCCTTCTGCGACTGTGACGGATACATCTGGGTATGGATCTCGTGCTTGTTTTGCGTGCGGGAAGGTTGGACACTTCGCACGTGAATGCCGATTTGGTCCTCCAAAGGGTGATAAGAAGACGGGAGCGTCTTATGCGGAGAAGGGGAAGACTGTGGTGGAGTCTTCTAACTCGCACGCGCAGCCCAGGGTCTTCAACCTTGGACAACAGGAGGCCATTAAGCAGGCTGATGTCGTCACAGGTGCGCTTAAGTTTTAATGTTTTACTTTTGGTGTGCTGTGCTTGTTTTAATTGTTATGTTATAGGGTTTGTCCTTATACGAGAGTATCCGGCGCGAGCACTGTTTGACATAGGTGCTTCACATTCGTTTTTGTCTGAGGATTTTGTCTTGCGTGTCGGGGTGCCTATCCGGACCAAGACAGACAGTGTAAAGGTGTTGTTGCCTAACTGATGTTTGATGTGCGCGGATCGATCTTGCGGTCTTGAGGTTAAGATAGGAAGTCGGGAGTTCAAAGTGGAAACACTAGTATTGCCGATCAAAGAGTTTGATATAATCTTTGGTATGGACTGGCTTTCAGAGCAGCGTGCCTGTATAGATTGCACTTCAAAAGAGGTCACACTTGGGCAAAATACCGAACAAGAGACCAAGTTTATTGGTATGCAAGGGATGAGTGGGATGTTGTTATCCGCTCTCCAAGTTGTTAAGGCAGTTCGGAAGGGTGCGGAGTTGTTCTTCACACTCATAGAGGCGGTGGCGCCGAAGGCCAGTGTGAGTGAAGTGCCTATTGTGTCGGAATATGCTGATGTGTTTCCAAAGGACCTTCCGGGGTTACCTCCCCAAAGGGAAATTGACTTCGCTATCGAGTTGGTGCCGGGTGCAAAACCCGTGGCCCGTTCGCCGTATCGGGTAGCGCCAAAAGAAATGGCCGAACTGAAAGTTCAGTTGCAAGAGTTGTTGGAGCAGGGATACATACGCCCAAGTATGTCACCTTGGAGCGCGCCTGTTCTTTTTGTGAAAAAGAAAGACGGTGGTTTGCGACTATGTATTGATTATCGCGAACTAAACAAGCTGACAGAGAAAAACAAGTACCCAATTCCTCGGATCGATGACTTGTTCGATCAGCTAGCAGGCTCAACCGTCTATTCAAAGTTTGACTTGAAGTCCGGGTATTACCAGTTGCGGATTAGGGAAGGTGACATTCCCAAGACAGCGTTTGGCACACGCTATGGTCATTATGAGTTCACAGTGATGCCGTTTGGCTTGTTTAATGCGCCTTCGGTTTTCATGGATCTCATGCATCGAACGTTCCGCGAATACCTGGATTTGTTTGTGGTTGTGTTTATTGATGATATCCTTGTATATTCACAATCGGAGGAAGATCATGCAAACCACTTGCGATTAGTATTGCATACCTTGCGAAGGAATAAGCTGTATGCCAAGTACTCTAAGTGTGAGTTCTGGCTCTCGTCGGTGGCTTTTCTAGGCCATGTAGTAAGTGGAGAGGGCATAGCGGTGGATCCGGCTAAGATAAGTGCCATTCGTGATTGGCCAGTGTTGTCTTCGGTGGCCGAAGTCAGGAGTTTCCTTGGACTGGCGGGCTACTATAGGAGGTTCGTGGAGAACTTCTCCCGGATTGCTTTGCCTCTGACTACGTTGACGAGAAAGGATCCAAAGTTCGTTTGGAAGCCGGAGTGCGCACGAGCTTTTGAGGAGTTGAAAGGTCGTTTGACCACGGCGCCTGTTTTGACATCGCCATGTGGTACAGATGGATTTGAAATATACAGCGATGCGTCAGGAAGCGGCTTAGGCTGCGTTCTCCTGCAGTTTGGCAAGGTGATCGCTTATGGTTCACGTCAATTGAAAGTGCATGAGCGTAATTACCCCGTCCATGATTTGGAGTTGGCGGCGGTGATCTTTTCGCTACAGTTGTGCACGGTAAGGAAACAAAAACCAGCAATGCTATAACCCACAGGTCATACGCTCTATTCAAATGAAGTGTTATAACGACAGCACGAACACGTGCTCGCCACCGCTCAAAAGAATTCGTCCGCGAATTCGGAAGAGATCGACCAACAAGCTGATACCAAATTGTAACACCCCTACCCGTCAAGAAGAATATAATAGAGGGTCCGGCCGGGGCCCCACACCATATTCCACAAACAGGCGGAGACGCTACGAAATAATATCAAAACCAACGCATCCTAACACAGAGCATTCTAGCGGAAGCTTCACGGTTGAATTATTGAACTCAAGATAAACAACATTGTCCACTAACATAGGAATGTATATATTCAACAAAAGAGTTTGGCCTTAAGGCCTTACAACAGTTTCTCTTAACAAGAGTGTGGTTTACAAACATCGGCACGCAGGCCGGCCACACATGAACAAAAGAAACAACACAATGCCTTCGAGGGCAGCAACGCAGCTTTGGGCTTCAGCCCGCGAAGTCCCGCTCAGACCAGCTCCTCCAGCACCTGTAAGAACCAATCCACCAAACGGTGGCAAAACAGGGCAACGGTCAGCATTCAGCTGACCAATTATAACGACCCTGCCCCTGGCACGGGGCAGCGGAATTCCATCCCTGCATAGCATTCATCCAACATGATATATAGCCATTCAAGCAAGACGTGCACGCCCGCACCGTCACATATCACAAACGTCGGCTCGACGGCCCGACGCTCCGTGCACTCAGGGCACATTCACACCGTTCAGAGGTCCCAGACATAACGGTGCACTATGAGCATTCTAGTCTGATCGGCTCACCGGCCGTCGACTCTCGCTATGTGATCCTAACAGGGTCTTAAGCACCCACGGTTAGACAACCATAACGCGGGTACAGATCCACTTTGCCCGTTGCTCACATCGTCAGACTCACGCCTGGACTGACGCGGGTACAGCTTCACCTTGCCCGTTCCACCATTTCCTAGTTGCAGCCTCACGGCTCAACTTTCCACCAGTAGCACTCACGGCCACAAGAGAGTCCAACTCTCATAATTTCCTGGACTTCCCCCAGTACTTTTATCCATCATGCATACAAGCAATAATCACGGAGCCTTCTCCGATATGCAACCAAGCATCACCAATCCAGACCATGTCCAGATGGGCTTCACACAGCATGCCTAGATCCGTACTCCAATTCCGGACTCTAACAAGGGGGACTTCACATATCTACCCCAAGGGACGCCACAACCCACCGCACACTCGCGGGAAGGGTTTTCCCTATGCAATGCAGGAATTAAGGACTTCACATGTCCAAGCAGGAAATCGTTACCCTAGGAGTTCGCTTCGGAGCCATGGAGAAAAATTTGAGACGGATGAAAGCCTTCGCAGCAGCGTTACCTTCGCAAATCCGAACTCGGCTCGCGATTTGGACCACCGTAGCACCACCGGCAGCCGGACTCCACTTCCTCTTCTTCCTCCTTGCTCTCACCTCTCTCTTAAACTTTAGAAAGAGAAGATGAAAAGAAGAATGAGTTCTTTTTCCTCCTTTCCCGGCCTTATCAGCCCAGGATTGATCTCCAGCCACAAGATCTTATTTAAAGAAAATGAAGGGCCAAGATTTAACTGAAAATTCCTTCTCTTTTGGCCGACACGGCCTGTGACACGCCCGTGTCACAGGCCGTGTACCCTTAAGCGGCACACGCGGCAGTCGCACCGACTGAAATATTCGAGAACACGGGCATCGACACGCCCGTGTCGAACCTGACACGCCCGTGTCAGTCATGAGACACGCCCGTGTCTCCTGTTACACAACACTCACTGATTTCCAAAACCAGAACACGGGTCGGAACACGGCAACTGACACGCCCGTGTCCAGTCTGACACGCCCGTGTTCCCGGCCGTGTTCAAGGCCGTGTTCGGCTCTGACTTGAATAGGCCAATTTCGAAAATTAATTCGAACACGCCCTGGGACACGCCCGTGTCGAAGGCCGTGTCCCAGGCTCGACGATCGTCGACTCTCAAACGTCGACTAGCCTGAACACGCCCTGGGACACGCCCGTGTCCCAGGCCGTGTACACCCGACACGCCCTGGGACACGCCCGTGTCCCAGGCCGTGTCAAACAGCCTGCTACTCAAACTTCATGTTGAGTCTATTTGGGGTCTTTTTGGGGTGTTACAACCCTTTCCCCCTTACCAAAATTTCGTCCCGAAATTTGCACGGTAAGGAAACAAGAACCAGCAATGCTATAACTCTGTTATAACAAAAAGTACACGGTCTACAGTTTATACAAATAACTCGGGAAATTCAGCTCGCATGGTCTGCTCTCGCTCCCATGTCAGCTCTTCTCGGCCACAATTGTCCCACCGGACTTTGACCATCCCGATCGCTTTGTTCCGCAACTGTTTCTCGGCTCGATCCTCAATCCGAATGGGTCTAACCCTCGTCGTTAGCCCATAATCGACCGGTACCGGATCATTTTCCATCACATGAGCTGGATCCTTCACCGCCTTACGAAGGACTGAGATGTGAAATACATCATGTAATCCACCCAAGTCTGCTGAAAGTGCTAGTCGATAAGCAGCTTCCCCAACTCGCTCCACCACCTCAAACGGACCAAGATACCTCGGACTTAGCTTTTTCAAACGCCGAATCCTGAACACACCTTTGAAGGGTTTGATCTTGAAATATACCCAATCACCCACCGCGAACTCCACGTTCCGATGTTTGGCATTGTAGTACTTTGCTTGACGATCTTGGGCTATCATTAGCCTCTCCCGAATAGAGCGTATGAGCGAAGTAGCTTCTTCAACTTCCTTTTTCCCACTCAGCTTCGATTCGCCTGCTTCTGCCCAAGCTAAGGGTGTACGGTATTTCCGACCATACAACGCCTCAAATGGTGCCATACCAATACTCGCTTGGTAGCTATTATTATAGGCAAATTCAACAAGAAATATATAATCTTCCCATCTCTTACCAAAGTCTAGGGCGCACATGCGGAGCATGTCCTCCATCGTCCTGTTGGTTCGTTCAGTCTGGCCATCCGTTTGGGGATGAAAGGCCGTGCTAAACGCTAACTTTGTACCCAACATTTGATGAACGAGCCGCCAATCATTCGATGTGAACCGCCCATCACGGTCACTAACAATGCTCCGAGGAACACCGTGCAGTCGAACAACCTGCTCCACATAACGGAACTGGCCAAGGTTTCCACTGAATCGTCTCTTCTGTTTGGAAGGAAGTGCGACACTTTTGTCAACCGGTCCACAATCACCCAGATTGAATCATGACCGCGTTGAGATCTCGGCAACCCGTGCACGAAATCCATCGAAATGTCATCGAACTTCCACTCCGGAATAGGTAACGACTTTAGGAAACCGCCAGGCTTCTGGCATTCTGCTTTCACCAACGCACAAGTATGGCATTCAGCCACATAACGTGCCACATCTTTCTTTAGTCCGGGCCACCAGAACAACTTTTTCAGATCTCTGTACATCTTTGTGCTCCCTGGGTGAACTGAGTACTTTGCAAAGTGAGCTTCGTACATCAACTCTTCCCTCACTGTACCCACACTTGGGACGCACACTCGACCATTTCTTCGTAACACACCGTTATCCCAAGAGAATATAATAGAGGGTCCGGCCGGGGCCCCACACCATATTCCACAAACAGGCGGAGACGCTACGAAATAATATCAAAACCAACGCATCCTAACACAGAGCATTCTAGCGGAAGCTTCACGGTTGAATTATTGAACTCAAGATAAACAACATTGTCCACTAACATAGGAATGTATACATTCAACAAAAGAGTTTGGCCTTAAGGCCTTACAACAGTTTCTCTTAACAAGAGTGTGGTTTACAAACATCGGCACGCAGGCCGGCCACACATGAACAAAAGAAACAACACAATGCCTTCGAGGGCAGCAACGCAGCTTTGGGCTTCAGCCCGCTAAGTCCCGCTCGGACCAGCTCCTCCAGCACCTGTAAGAACCAATCCACCAAACGGTGGCAAAACAGGGCAACGGTCAGCATTCAGCTGACCAATTATAACGACCCTGCCCCTGGCACGGGGCAGCGGAATTCCATCCCTGCATAGCATTCATCCAACATGATATATAGCCATTCAAGCAAGACGTGCACGCCCGCACCGTCACATATCACAAACGTCGGCTCGACGGCCCGACGCTCCGTGCACTCAGGGCACATTCACACCGTTCAGAGGTCCCAGACATAACGGTGCACTATGAGCATTCTAGTCTGATCGGCTCACCGGCCGTCGACTCTCACTATGTGATCCTAACAGGGTCTTAAGCACCCACGGTTAGACAACCATAACGCGGGTACAGATCCACTTTGCCCGTTGCTCACATCGTCAGACTCACGCCTGGACTGACGCGGGTACAGCTTCACCTTGCCCGTTCCACCATTTCCTAGTTGCAGCCTCACGGCTCAACTTTCCACCAGTAGCACTCACGGCCACAAGAGAGTCCAACTCTCATAACTTCCTGGACTTCCTCCAGTACTTTTATCCATCATGCATACAAGCAATAATCACGGAGCCTTCTCCGATATGCAACCAAGCATCACCAATCCAGACCATGTCCAGATGGGCTTCACACAGCATGCCTAGATCCGTACTCCAATTCCGGACTCTAACAAGGGGGACTTCACATATCTACCCCAAGGGACGCCACAACCCACCGCACACTCGCGGGGAAGGGTTTTCCCTATGCAATGCAGGAATTAAGGACTTCACATGTCCAAGCAGGAAATCGTTACCCTAGGAGTTCGCTTCGGAGCCATGGAGAGAAATTTGAGACGGATGAAAGCCTTCGCAGCAGCGTTGCCTTCGCAAATCCGAACTCGGCTCGCGATTTGGACCATCGTAGCACCACCGGCAGCCGGACTCCACTTCCTCTTCTTCCTCCTTGCTCTCACCTCTCTCTTAAACTTTAGAAAGAGAAGATGAAAAGAAGAATGAGTTCTTTTTCCTCCTTTCCCGGCCTTATCAGCCCAGGATTGATCTCCAGCCACAGGATCTTATTTAAAGAAAATGAAGGGCTAAGATTTAACTGAAAATTCCTTCTCTTTTGGCCGACACGGCCTGTGACACGCCCATGTCACAGGCCGTGTACCCTTAAGCGGCACACGCGGCAGTCGCACCGACTGAAATATTCGAGAACACGGGCATCAACACGCCCGTGTCGAACCTGACACGCCTGTGTCAATTTTGAGACACGCCCCTGTCTCCTGCTACACGGTATTCACCGATTTCCAAAACCAGTACACGGGTCGGAACACGGCAACTGACACGCCCGTGTCCAGCCTGACACGCCCGTGTTCCCGGCCGTGTTCAAGGCCGTGTACGGCTCTGACTTGAATAGGCCAATTTCGAAAAATAATTCGAACACGCCCTGGGACACGCCCGTGTCGAAGGCCGTGTCCCAGGCTCGACGATCGTCGACTCTCAAACGTCGACTAGCCTGAACACGCCCTGGGACACGCCCGTGTCCCAGGCCGTGTACACCCGACACGCCCTTGGACACGCCCGTGTCCCAGGCCGTGTCAAACAGCCTGCTACTCAAACTTCATGTTGAGTCTATTTGGGGTCTTTTTGGGGTGTTACAACCCTCCCCCCCTTAACAAAATTTCGTCCCGAAATTTGCACGGTAAGGAAACAAGAACCAGCAATGCTATAACTCTGTTATAACAAAAAGTACACGGTCTACAGTTTATACAAATAACTCGGGAAATTCAGCTCGCATGGTCTGCTCTCGCTCCCATGTCAGCTCTTCTCGGCCACAATTGTCCCACCGGACTTTGACCAACCCGATCGCTTTGTTCCGCAACTGTTTCTCGGCTCGATCCTCGATCCGAATGGGTCTAACCCTCGTCGTTAGCCCATACTCGACCGGTACCCGATCATTTTCAACCACATGAGCTGGATCCTTCACCGCCTTACGAAGGACTGAGATGTGAAACACATCATGTAATCCACCCAAGTCCGCTGAAAGTGCTAGTCGATAAGCAGCTTCCCCAACTCGCTCCACCACCTCAAACGGACCAAGATACCTCGGACTTAGCTTTTTCAAACGCCGAATACTGGACACACCTTTGAAGGGTTTGATCTTCAAATATACCCAATCACCCACCGCGAACTCTACGTTCTGGTGTTTGGCATTGTAGTACTTTGCTTGACGATCTTGGGCTATCAATAGCCTCTCCCGAATAGAGCGTATGAGCGAAGTAGCTTCTTCGACTTCCTTTTTCCCACTCAGCTTTGATTCGCCTGCTTCTGCCCAAGCTAAGGGTGTACGGCATTTCCGACCATACAACGCCTCAAATGGTGCCATACCAATACTCGCTTGGTAGCTATTATTATAGGCAAATTCAACAAGAAATATATAATCTTCCCATCTCTTACCAAAGTCTAGGGCGCACATGCGGAGCATGTCCTCCATCGTCCTGTTGGTTCGTTCAGTCTGGCCATCCGTTTGGGGATGAAAGGCCGTGCTAAACGCTAACTTTGTACCCAACATTTGATGAACGAGCCGCCAATCATTCGATGTGAACCGCCCATCACGGTCACTAACGATGCTCCGAGGAACACCGTGCAGTCGAACAACTTGCTCCACATTAAGCTTGGCCAAGGTTTCCACTGAATCGTCTCTTCTGTTTGGAAGGAAGTGCGCCACTTTTGTCAACTGGTCCACAATCACCGAGATTGAATCATGACCGCGTTGAGATCTCGGCAACCCGTGCACGAAATCCATCGAAATGTCATCGAACTTCCACTCCGGAATAGGTAACGACTTCAGGAAATCGCCAGGCTTCTGGCATTCTGCTTTCACCAACGCACAAGTATGGCATTCAGCCACATAACGTGCCACATCTTTCTTTAGTCCGGGCCACCAGAACAACTTTTTCAGATCTCTGTACATCTTTGTGCTCCCTGGGTGAACTGAGTACTTTGCAAAGTGAGCTTCGTACATCAACTCTTCCCTCACTTTACCCACACTTGGGACGCACACTCGACCATTTCTTCGTAACACACCGTTATCCCAAGAGAATTGGTCATCCGGCCCATCTTTTGCATAGCGCTGGAGACTTTCATCAAGCTCCGTTGCTCGCCGAACTCTGTCCGTAAGGTCATACTGCAACTCCGTCCAGTTCAAGCATGCTTCAGTCGAAGAATCTCTTTCTACACAAGATATCTCCAGAGCTTCCAACTCCTGGACTAACCGCTCATCATGTATCCGCAACCAATTTGCCCGTACTGGAGTCCGACGACTCAAGGCATCAGCGACCACGTTTCCCTTTCCGGGAACATAGTGAATGTCGAAGGTATAATCCCCAAGGAATTCCATCCACCTCCTCTGTCGCATATTCAACTCTTTTTGATCGAGCAGATACTTTAAGCTTTTATGATCGGTATAAATATCCACTTTCACGCCATATAGATAATGCCGCCACAACTTTAGCGAAAAGATCACCGCCGCCAACTCCAAATCATGGACGGGGTAATTACGCTCATGCACTTTCAATTGACGTGAACCATAAGCGATCACCTTGCCAAACTGCAGGAGAACGCAGCCTAAGCCGCTTCCTGACGCATCGCTGTATATTTCAAATCCATCTGTACCACATGGCGACGTCAAAACAGGCATCGTGGTCAAACGACCTTTCAACTCCTCAAAAGCTCGTGCGCACTCCGGCGTCCAGACGAACTTCTGATCTTTTCTCGTCAACGTAGTCAGAGGCAAAGCAATCCGGGAGAAGTTCTCCACGAACCTCCTATAGTAGCCCGCCAGTCCAAGGAAACTCCTGACTTCGGCCACCGAAGACAACACTGGCCAATCACGAATGGCACTTATCTTAGCCGGATCCACCGCTATGCCCTCTCCACTTACTACATGGCCTAGAAAAGCCACCGACGAGAGCCAGAACTCACACTTAGAGTACTTGGCATACAGCTTATTCCTTCGCAAGGTATGCAATACTAATCGCAAGTGGTTTGCATGATCTTCCTCCGATTGTGAATATACAAGGATATCATCAATAAACACAATCACAAACAAATCCAGGTATTTGCGGAACGTTCGATGCATGAGATCCATGAAGACCGAAGACGCATTACACAAGCCAAACGGCATCACTGTGAACTCATAATGACCATAGCGTGTGCCAAACGCTGTCTTGGGAATGTCACCTTCCCTAATCCGCAACTGGTAATACCCGGACTTCAAGTCCAACTTTGAATAGACGGTTGAGCCTGCTAGCTGATCGAACAAGTCATCGATCCGAGGAATTGGGTACTTGTTTTTCTCTGTCAGCTTGTTTAGTTCGCGATAATCAATACATAGTCGCAAACCACCGTCTTTCTTTTTCACAAAAAGAACAGGCGCGCTCCAAGGTGACATACTTGGGCGTATGTATCCCTGCTCCAACAACTCTTGCAACTGAACTTTCAGTTCGGCCATTTCTTTTGGCGCTACCCGATACGGCGAACGGGCCACGGGTTTTGCACCCGGCACCAACTCGATAGCGAAGTCAATTTCCCTTTGGGGAGGTAACCCCAGAAGGTCCTTTGGAAACACATCAGCATATTCCGACACAATAGGCACTTCACTCACACTGGCCTTCGGCGCCACCGCCTCTATGAGTGTGAAGAACAACTCCGCACCCTTCCGAACTGCCTTAACAACTTGGAGAGCGGATAACAACATCCCACTCATCCCTTGCATACCAATAAACTTGGTCTCTTGTTCGGTATATTGCCCAAGTGTGACCTCTTTTGAAGTGCAATCTATACAGGCACGCTGCTCTGAAAGCCAGTCCATACCAAAGATTATATCAAACTCTTTGATCGGCAATACTAGTGTTTCCACTTTGAACTCCCGACTTCCTATCTTAACCTCAAGACCGCAAGATCGATCCGCGCACATCAAACATCCGTTAGGCAACAACACCTTTACACTGTCTGTCTTGGTCCGGATAGGCACCCCGACATGCAAGACAAAATCCTCAGACAGAAACGAATGTGAAGCACCTGTGTCAAACAGTGCTCACGCCGGATACTCTCGTATAAGGACAAACCCTATAACATAACAATTAAAACAAGCACAGCACACCAAAAGTAAAAACATTAAAACTTAAGCGCACCTGTGACAACATCAGCCTGCTTAATGGCCTCCTGTTGTCCAAGGTTGAAGACCCTGGGCTGCGCGTGCGAGTTAGAAGACTCCACCACAGTCTTCCCCTTCTCCGCATAAGACGCTCCCGTCTTCTTCTCACCCTTTGGAGGACCAAATCGGCATTCACGTGCGAAGTGTCCAACCTTCCCGCACGTAAAACAAGCACGAGATCCATACCCAGATGTATCCGTCACAGTCGCAGAAGGAGCTTGTCCAGAAGACTTAGACTTCTTATTCCATTTCCTTCGGTAGCCAAACTTGTCCGGACGCGGCGGCTTAAACTCTGGCTTCACCACCGCCAAGTTTCCCTTTGCTTGCCCCCGTTTCATGTCCGTCTCCAAAGAACGAGCCGTACAGACTAAGGTTTGGAATCCCTGACTCACAGAACTCGAGAGCAAATACCTTAGCTCATCACGCAGTCCCGCATAAAAACCGACTAGTCTTACGCTCTTCTTCGGCGAAGATCGAGCCCGCATATCTTCCCAAACGGGTGAACTCATGCAGGTAGTCATCCACACTTCGATCTCCCTGTGCTAACCGTTGGAACTCCATTTCCATCGATATCCTTTGCTGCATCGGCAGATGTTGTGCTAAGAACAACCGAGAGAATTCTTCCATTGTAATCTCTGCCAATTGCCTGCCGGCCAAGTGATGCAGTTCAATCTCATCCCACCACAATCGCGCCTCTCCTTCCAGTAGGAAAGTGGCTAACATAACTTTCTGTTCCTCCTCAACCTTGATAGCTCTCATGATCCTCTTGATTCTTGCAAGCCAATCCTCTGCTTGGGCCGGTGTACCCGCCCCATGAAACTGCGGAGGGTTAAAGCTCAAGAATTGCTTCCATTGTTGATCTGCTACCCGTGGATCAACTTCGGCTTCTACCGGTTCTTGCCGTACCCCAGCTGGCGTTGGCACCACTGCAGGACGTGCTTGCCCAGTCTGCTGAGCATTCATCACAGCAAGTACCGTTCCCGTGATGAGACGGACTGTTTCAGCGGATGGAGGAGTTGTGGGCACCTCGGCTGGTGCCGCACTCTCAATAGAACGTTGTATGTAAGACCCGAGCCCAAGATCAGGGCGGAGGAAACTCTCAAGGTCACCTTGGCCACCTTCATGCTGGAAGGAGAGGCGCGGTTGTTAGTGGCAATTGGCACCTGTAAGAACCAATCCACCAAACGGTGGCAAAACAGGGCAACGGTCAGCATTCAGCTGACCAATTATAACGACCCTGCCCCTGGCACGGGGCAGCGGAATTCCATCCCTGCATAGCATTCATCCAACATGATATATAGCCATTCAAGCAAGACGTGCACGCCCGCACCGTCACATATCACAAACGTCGGCTCGACGGCCCGACGCTCCGTGCACTCAGGGCACATTCACACCGTTCAGAGGTCCCAGACATAACGGTGCACTATGAGCATTCTAGTCTGATCGGCTCACCGGCCGTCGACTCTCGCTATGTGATCCTAACAGGGTCTTAAGCACCCACGGTTAGACAACCATAACGCGGGTACAGATCCACTTTGCCCGTTGCTCACATCGTCAGACTCACGCCTGGAATGACGCGGGTACAGCTTCACCTTGCCCGTTCCACCAATTCCTAGTTGCAGCCTCACGGCTCAACTTTCCACCAGTAGCACTCACGGCCACAAGAGAGTCCAACTCTCATAATTTCCTGGACTTCCTCCAGTACTTTTATCCATCATGCATACAAGCAATAATCACGGAGCCTTCTCCGATATGCAACCAAGCATCACCAATCCAGACCATGTCCAGATGGGCTTCACACAGCATGCCTAGATCCGTACTCCAATTCCGGACTCTAATAAGGGGGACTTCACATATCTACCCCAAGGGACGCCACAACCCACCGCACACTCGCGGGGAAGGGTTTTCCCTATGCAATGCAGGAATTAAGGACTTCACATGTCCAAGCAGGAAATCGTTACCCTAGGAGTTCGCTTCGGAGCCATGGAGAGAAATTTGAGACGGATGAAAGCCTTCGCAGCAGCGTTGCCTTCGCAAATCCGAACTCGGCTCGCGATTTGGACCACCGTAGCACCACCGGCAGCCGGACTCCACTTCCTCTTCTTCCTCCTTGCTCTCACCTCTCTCTTAAACTTTAGAAAGAGAAGATGAAAAGAAGAATGAGTTCTTTTTCCTCCTTTCCCGGCCTTATCAGCCCAGGATTGATCTCCAGCCACAGGATCTTATTTAAAGAAAATGAAGGGCCAAGATTTAACTGAAAATTCCTTCTCTTTTGGCCGACACGGCCTGTGACACGCCCGTGTCACAGGCCGTGTACCCTTAAGCGGCACACGTGGCAGTCGCACCGACTGAAATATTCGAGAACACGGGCATCGACACGCCCGTGTCGAACCTGACACGCCCGTGTCAGTCATGAGACACGCCCGTGTCTCCTGTTACACAACACTCACTGATTTCCAAAACCAGTACACGGGTCGGAACACGGCAACTGACACGCCCGTGTCCAGTCTGACACGCCCGTGTTCCCGGCCGTGTTCAAGGCCGTGTTCGGCTCTGACTTGAATAGGCCAATTTCGAAAATTAATTCGAACACGCCCTGGGACACGCCCGTGTCGAAGGCCGTGTCCCAGGCTCGACGATCGTCGACTCTCAAACGTCGACTAGCCTGAACACGCCCTGGGACACGCCCGTGTCCCAGGCCATGTACACCCGACACGCCCTGGGACACGCCCGTGTCCCAGGCCGTGTCAAACAGCCTGCTACTCAAACTTCATGTTGAGTCTATTTGGGGTCTTTTTGGGGTGTTACAACCCTCCCCCCTTACCAAAATTTCATCCCGAAATTTGCACGGTAAGGAAACAAGAACCAGCAATGCTATAACTCTGTTATAACAAAAAGTACACGGTCTACAGTTTATACAAATAACTCGGGAAATTCAGCTCGCATGGTCTGCTCTCGCTCACATGTCAGCTCTTCTCGGCCACAATTGTCCCACCGGACTTTGACCATCCCGATCGCTTTGTTCCGCAACTGTTTCTCGGCTCGATCCTCGATCCGAATGGGTCTAACCCTCGTCGTTAGCCCATACTCGACCGGTACCCGATCATTTTCCACCACATGAGCTGGATCCTTCACCGCCTTACGAAGGACTGAGATGTGAAATACATCATGTAATCCACCCAAGTCTGCTGAAAGTGCTAGTCGATAAGCAGCTTCCCCAACTCGCTCCACCACCTCAAACGGACCAAGATACCTCGGACTTAGCTTTTTCAAACGCCGAATCCTGGACACACCTTTGAAGGGTTTGATCTTCAAATATACCCAATCACCCACCGCGAACTCCACGTTCCGATGTTTGGCATTGCAGTACTTTGCTTGACGATCTTGGGCTATCAATAGCCTCTCCCGAATAGAGCGTATGAGCGAAGTAGCTTCTTCGACTTCCTTTTTCCCACTCAGCTTCGATTCGCCTGCTTCTGCCCAAGCTAAGGGTGTACGGCATTTCCGACCATACAACGCCTCAAATTGTGCCATACCAATACTCGCTTGGTAGCTATTATTATAGGCAAATTCAACAAGAAATATATAATCTTCCCATCTCTTACCAAAGTCTAGGGCGCACATGCGGAGCATGTCCTCCATCGTCCTGTTGGTTCGTTCAGTCTGGCCATCCGTTTGGGGATGAAAGGCCGTGCTAAACGCTAACTTTGTACCCAACATTTGATGAACGAGCCGCCAATCATTCGATGTGAACCGCCCATCACGGTCACTAACAATGCTCCGAGGAACACCGTGCAGTCGAACAACCTGCTCCACATAACGGAACTGGCATGCGAGGAGTGAGCGGGACGTTGTTGTCTGCACTCCAAGTCGTCAATGCTGTTCGGAAGGGCGCGGAGTTATTCTTCACGCTAATTCAGGCTGTTGAGCCAAAGGCCAGTGTCGGTGAAGTGCCAGTTGTGTCAGAGTTTGCCGATGTGTTTCCCAAAGATCTTCCTGGGTTACCACCCCAGCGGGAGATTGACTTCTCTATTGAGTTGGTGCCAGGTGCGAAACCTGTGGCCCGCTCTCCATATCGTGTCGCGCCAAAAGAGATGGCTGAGTTGAAAGTCCAACTGCAAGAGTTGTTGGAGCAGGGATATATACGCCCAAGTATGTCACCTTGGAGCGCGCCTGTTCTCTTTGTGAAAAAGAAAGACGGTAGCTTACGGTTGTGTATTGACTACCGCGAGTTGAATAAGCTGACGGAGAAAAATAAATATCCGATCCCGCGGATTGATGACCTCTTTGATCAGCTGGCAGGATCAACGGTCTATTCCAAGTTGGATTTGAAATCGGGATATTATCAGCTAAGGATTAGGGAAGGTGACATTCCCAAGACGGCGTTTGGAACACGCTACGGTCATTATGAGTTCACGGTAATGCCGTTTGGCCTATGTAATGCGCCTTCGGTATTTATGGACCTAATGCATCGAACGTTCCGAGAGTATTTGGATTTGTTTGTTATTGTGTTTATCGATGACATCTTAGTATACTCTCAGTCGGAAGAGGATCACGCAAACCATTTGCGGTTGGTCTTGCATACCCTGCGGAGGAATAAGTTTTATGCTAAGTTCTCAAAGTGTGAGTTCTGGCTCTCTTCAGTAGCCTTTTTAGGCCATGTGGTAAGTGGAGAGGGTATCGCGGTGGATCCGTTGAAGATAAGTGCCATCCGAGATTGGCCAGTGATGTCTTCAGTGGCCGAGGTCAGGAGCTTCCTTGGACTTGCGGGCTACTATAGACGGTTTGTGGAAAACTTCTCACGGATTGCTTTACCTCTCACCACGCTGACAAGAAAAGATCAAAAGTTCATTTGGACGCCGGAGTGCGCGCGAGCTTTTGAAGACTTGAAGAGTCGTTTGACCACGGCGCCTGTGTTGACATCGCCATGTGGTACCGATGGGTATGAGATCTATAGTGATGCATCAGGGAGCGGCTTAGGCTGCGTTCTTCTGCAATTTGGTAAAGTGATTGCTTATGGCTCGCGTCAGTTGAAAGTGCATGAGCGAAATTACCCCGTCCATGATTTGGAGTTGGCGGCGGTAATCTTTGCGCTCAAGTTGTGGCGGCACTATCTATATGGCGTTAAAGTGGATATCTATACGGATCACAAGAGCCTAAAGTATTTGTTTGATCAGAAGGATCTGAATATGCGACAACGAAGATGGATGGAGTTCCTCGGGGACTACACCTTCGAGATTCACTATACTCCCGGGAAGGGAAATGTGGTCGCTGATGCTTTGAGTCGGAAGACTCCGGTACGGGCAAACTGGTTGCAGAGGCATGATCAGCGTTTGATCCAGGAATTGGAAGCATTGGAGATATCTTGCGTTGACAAGGGTTCGTCAACCGATGCATGCTTGAACTGGACGGAGGTGCAATATGACCTTATGGACAGAGTTCGGCGAGCAACGGAACTTGATGAAAGTCTCCAGCGCTATGCAAAAGATGGGCCGGATGACCAATTTTCTTGGGATAACGGGTTGTTACGAAGAAATGGTCGAGTGTGCGTCCCAAGTGTGGGTAAACTGAGGGAAGAGTTGATGTACGAAGCTCACTTTGTAAAGTACTCAGTTCACCCAGGGAGCACAAAGATGTACAGAGACATGAAAAAGCTGTTCTGGTGGCCCGGATTAAAGAAAGATGTCGCACGTTATGTGGCTGAATGCCATACTTGTGCATTGGTGAAAGCAGAATGCCAGAAGCCTGGCGGGTTCCTGAAGTCGTTACCTATTCCGGAGTGGAAGTTCGATGATATTTCGATGGATTTTGTGCACGGGTTGCCGAGATCTCAACGCGGTCATGATTCAATCTGGGTGATTGTGGACCGGTTGACAAAAGTGGTGCACTTCCTTCCAAACAGAAGAGACGATTCAGTGGAAACCCTGGCCAAGCTTTATGTGGAGCAAGTTGTTCGACTGCACGGTGTTCCTCGGAGCATCGTTAGTGACCGTGATGGGCGGTTCACATCGAATGATTGGCGGCTCGTTCATCAAATGTTGGGTACAAAGTTAGCGTTTAGTACGGCCTTTCATCCCCAAACGGATGGCCAGACTGAACGAACCAACAGGACGATGGAGGACATGCTCCGCATGTGCGCCCTAGACTTTGGTAAGAGATGGGAAGATTATATATTTCTTGTTGAATTTGCCTATAATAATAGCTACCAAGCGAGTATTGGTATGGCACCATTTGAGGCGTTGTATGGTCGGAAATGCCGTACACCCTTAGCTTGGGCAGAAGCAGGCGAATCGAAGCTGAGTGGGAAAAAGGAAGTCGAAGAAGCTACTTCGCTCATACGCTCTATTCGGGAGAGGCTATTGATAGCCCAAGATCGTCAAGCAAAGTACTACAATGCCAAACATCGGAACGTGGAGTTCGCGGTGGGTGATTGGGTATATTTGAAGATCAAACCCTTCAAAGGTGTGTCCAGGATTCGGCGTTTGAAAAAGCTAAGTCCGAGGTATCTTGGTCCGTTTGAGGTGGTGGAGCGAGTTGGGGAAGCTGCTTATCGACTAGCACTTTCAGCGGACTTGGGTGGATTACATGATGTGTTTCACATCTCAGTCCTTCGTAAGGCGGTGAAGGATCCAGCTCATGTGGTGGAAAATGATCGGGTACCGGTCGAGTATGGGCTAACGACGAGGGTTAGACCCATTCGGATCGAGGATCGAGCCGAGAAACAGTTGCGGAACAAAGCGATCGGGATGGTCAAGGTCCGATGGGACAATTGTGGCCGTGAAGAGCTAACATGGGAGCGAGAGCAGACCATGCGAGCTGAATTTCCCGAGTTATTTGTATAGACTGTAGACCGTGTACTTTTGTTATAACATAGTTATAGCATTGCTGGTTTTTGTTTCCTTACCGTGCAAATTTCGGGACGAAATTTTGTTAAGGGGGGGAGGATTGTAACACCCCAAAAAGACCCCAAAGGACTCAAAATGAATTTTGAGGTACAGGAAATTGTACACGGCCTGGGACACGGGCGTGTCCCAGGGCGTGTCGGGGGTACACGGCCTGGGACACGGGCGTGTCCCAGGGCGTGTTCAGGCTAGTCGACGTTTGAGAGTCGACGATCGTCGAGCCTGGGACACGGCCTTCGACACGGGCATGTCCCAGGGCGTGTTCGAATTATTTTTTGAAATTGGCCTATTCAAGTCAGAGCCGCACACGGCCTTGAACACGGCCGGGAACACGGGCGTGTCAGGCTGGACACGGGCGTGTCAGTTGCCGTGTTCCGACCCGTGTACTGGTTTTGGAAATCGGTGAATACCGTGTAGCAGGAGACACGGGCGTGTCTCAAGATTGACACGGGCGTGTCGGGTTCGACACGGGCGTGTCGGTACCCGTGTTCTGGTATCTCTCAGTCGGTTCGACTGCCGCGTGTGCCGCTTAAGGGTACACGGCCTGTGACACGGGCGTGTCACAGGCCGTGTCAGGCAAAAAATGGGTTTTTTGGGCAGATCGTGGCCGTTCAGATTCTCTCTTTTGATCCAAGGGCTCAGGTGATTCCTGGCTGGATTAAATTCGTGAAGGAAAGAATGAAGAAGTCATTCTTCATTTTGCTTAAGGAAGAGAGAAAGAGAGAGGAGGAAGAAGAAGGAGGAGGAGAGCAAGCCACCGGCGGAACTCCCGTGGTCCGATTCGTGATCCGAAGCCGGCGTTGTGAAGGCAAGGCTGCTGCGGTTCTTTCTCACCGGCTAGTTTTTGATGGCTCCGAAGAGATCGACAAGGGTAACGATCTCCCTCCTTGGACATGTGAAGTCCTTCTTTCTGCATTGCATAGGGAAAACCCTTCCCCGCGAGTGTGCGGTGGGCTGTGGTGTCCCTTGGGGTAGATATGTGAAGTCCCCCTTGTTAGAGGCCGGAATTGGAGTACGGCTCTAGGCATGCTGTGTGAAGCCCATCTGGACATGGTCTGGATTGGTGATGCTTGTTTGCATATCGGAGAAGGCTCCGTGATTATGGCTTGTGTTGCCTTGTTCCTACCTGTTGCTTGGTGCATCAGGAAGTACTGGATGATGTCCAGGAAATGAAGAGGGTTGGATGCAACTCTTGTGGCCGTGCGTTGCCACTGTATGAGCGGTTGAGCCGTTGGGCTGCAACTAGATGAAAAGGCAGATTGCCGAACAGGAAAGGTGAAACCGACCCGCGCCTATAAATAGCCATGGATACTTCCGTATTCGAGGTGGCACGGCGACTTGAGCAACGGGGGGTGGCTGATCCGTACCTGCGTTAGGTCCGTCCGACTTGGAAGCCTGGTTATAGGTTTTGTTGGAGCGCCTAATGAGAGTCTTAGGCCCGCGCGCCGGAAAGACTAGAATGCTCAAATACCGTGTAGACGGTGGTGTTGACCCTGGTATTCCGGTACACCAAGAATGTGCCCTGAGTGCACGGACTTAGCTTTTTCAAACGCTGAATCCTGGACACACCTTTGAAGGGTTTGATCTTCAAATATACCCAATCACCCACCGCGAACTCTACGTTCCGGTGTTTGGCAGTACCTATATGGCGTGAAAGTGGATATCTATACGGATCACAAGAGCCTAAAGTATTTATTGGATCAGAAGGATCTGTATATGCGACAACGAAGATGGATGGAGTTCCGCGGGGACTACACCTTCGAGATTCACTATACTCCCGGGAAGGGAACAACACCTGACCGCAAGATTGATCCGCGCACATCAAACATCCGTTAGGCAACAACACCTTTACACTGTCTGTCTTGGTCCGGATAGGCACCCCGACACGCAAGACAAAATCCTCAGACAGAAACGAATGTGAAGCATACAAGCAATAATCACGGAGCCTTCTCCGATATGCAACCAAGCATCACCAATCCAGACCATGTCCAGATGGGCTTCACACAGCATGCCTAGATCCGTACTCCAATTCCGGACTCTAACAAGGGGGACTTCACATATCTACCCCAAGGGACGCCACAACCCCCACCGCACACTCGCGGGGAAGGGTTTTCCCTATGCAATGTAGGAATTAAGGACTTCACATGTCCAAGCAGGAAATCGTTACCCTAGGAGTTCGCTTCGGAGCCATGGAGAGAAATTTGAGACGGATGAAAGCCTTCGCAGCAGCGTTGCCTTCGCAAATCCGAACTCGGCTCGCGATTTGGACCACCGTAGCACCACCGGCAGCCGGACTCCACTTCCTCTTCTTCCTCCTTGCTCTCACCTCTCTCTTAAACTTTAGAAAGAGAAGGATAAAGGAAGAATGAGCTTTTCATCTCTTTTTTCCGGCCTTATCAGCCCAAAATTGATCTCCAGCCACATGATCTTATTTAAAGAAAATGAAGGGCCAAGATTGAACTGAAAATTCCTTTTCTTTTGGCCGACACGGCCTGTGACACGCCCGTGTCACAGGCCGTATACCCTTAAGCGGCACACGCGGCAGTCGCACCGACTGAAATATTCGAGAACACGGGCATCGACACGCCCGTGTCGAACCTGACACGCCCGTGTCAATTTTGAGACACGCCCGTGTCTCCTGCTACACGGTATTCACCGATTTCCAAAACCAGTACACGGGTCGGAACACGGCAACTGACACGCCCGTATCCAGCCTGACACGCCCGTGTTCCCGGCCGTGTTCAAGGCCGTGTACGGCTCTGACTTGAATAGGCCAATTTCGAAAAATAATTCGAACACGCCCTGGGACACGCCCGTGTTGAAGGCCGTGTCCCAGGCTCGACGATCGTCGACTCTCAAACGTCGACTAGCCTGAACACGCCCTGGGACACGCCCGTGTCCCAGGCCGTGTACACCCGACACGCCCTGGGACACGCCCGTGTCCCAGGCCGTGTCAAACAGCCTGCTACTCAAACTTCATGTTGAGTCTATTTGGGGTCTTTTTGGGGTGTTACAACCCTCCCCCCCCTTAACAAAATTTCGTCCCGAAATTTGCACGGTAAGGAAACAAGAACCAGCAATGCTATAACTCTGTTATAACAAAAAGTACACGGTCTACAGTTTATACAAATAACTCGGGAAATTCAGCTCGCATGGTCTGCTCTCGCTCCCATGTCAGCTCTTCTCGGCCACAATTGTCCCACCGGACTTTGACCATCCCGATCGCTTTGTTCCGCAACTGTTTCTCGGCTCGATCCTCGATCCGAATGGGTATAACCCTCGTCGTTAGCCCATACTCGACCGGTACCCGATCATTTTCCACCACATGAGCTGGATCCTTCACTGCCTTACGAAGGACTGAGATGTGAAACACATCATGTAATCCACCCAAGTCCGCTGAAAGTGCTAGTCGATAAGCAGCTTCCCCAACTCGCTCCACCACCTCAAACGGACCAAGATACCTCGGACTTAGCTTTTTCAAACGCCGAATCCTGGACACACCTTTGAAGGGTTTGATCTTCAAATATACCCAATCACCCACCGCGAACTCTACGTTCCGGTGTTTGGCATTGTAGTACTTTGCTTGACGATCTTGGGCTATCAATAGCCTCTCCCGAATAGAGCGTATGAGCGAAGTAGCTTCTTCGACTTCCTTTTTCCCACTCAGCTTCGATTCGCCTGCTTCTGCCCAAGCTAAGGGTGTACGGCATTTCCGACCATACAACGCCTCAAATGGTGCCATACCAATACTCGCTTGGTAGCTATTATTATAGGCAAATTCAACAAGAAATATATAATCTTCCCATCTCTTACCAAAGTCTAGGGCGCACATGCGGAGCATGTCCTCCATCGTCCTGTTGGTTCGTTCAGTCTGGCCATCCGTTTGGGGATGAAAGGCCGTGCTAAACGCTAACTTTGTACCCAACATTTGATGAACGAGCCGCCAATCATTCGATGTGAACCGCCCATCACGGTCACTAACGATGCTCCGAGGAACACCGTGCAGTCGAACAACTTGCTCCACATAAAGCTTGGCCAAGGTTTCCACTGAATCGTCTCTTCTGTTTGGAAGGAAGTGCGCCACTTTTGTCAACCGGTCCACAATCACCCAGATTGAATCATGACCGCGTTGAGATCTCGGCAACCCGTGCACGAAATCCATCGAAATGTCATCGAACTTCCACTCCGGAATAGGTAACGACTTCAGGAAACCGCCAGGCTTCTGGCATTCTGCTTTCACCAACGCACAAGTATGGCATTCAGCCACATAACGTGCCACATCTTTCTTTAGTCCGGGCCACCAGAACAACTTTTTCAGATCTCTGTACATCTTTGTGCTCCCTGGGTGAACTGAGTACTTTGCAAAGTGAGCTTCGTACATCAACTCTTCCCTCACTTTACCCACACTTGGGACGCACACTCGACCATTTCTTCGTAACACACCGTTATCCCAAGAGAATTGGTCATCCGGCCCATCTTTTGCATAGCGCTGGAGACTTTCATCAAGCTCCGTTGCTCGCCGAACTCTATCCGTAAGGTCATACTGCAACTCCGTCCAGTTCAAGCATGCTTCAGTCGAAGAATCTCTTTCTACACAAGATATCTCCAGAGCTTCCAACTCCTGGACTAACCGCTCATCATGTATCCGCAACCAATTTGCCCGTACTGGAGTCCGACGACTCAAGGCATCAGCGACCACGTTTCCCTTTCCGGGAACATAGTGAATGTCGAAGGTATAATCCCCAAGGAATTCCATCCACCTCCTCTGTCGCATATTCAACTCTTTTTGATCGAGCAGATACTTTAAGCTTTTATGATCGGTATAAATATCCACTTTCACGCCATATAGATAATGCCGCCACAACTTTAGCGAAAAGATCACCGCCGCCAACTCCAAATCATGGGCGGGGTAATTACGCTCATGCACTTTCAATTGACGTGAACCATAAGCGATCACCTTGCCAAACTGCAGGAGAACGCAGCCTAAGCCGCTTCCTGACGCATCGCTGTATATTTCAAATCCATCTGTACCACATGGCGACGTCAAAACAGGCGCCGTGGTCAAACGACCTTTCAACTCCTCAAAAGCTCGTGCGCACTCCGGCGTCCAGACGAACTTCTGATCTTTTCTCGTCAACGTAGTCAGAGGCAAAGCAATCCGGGAGAAGTTCTCCACGAACCTCCTATAGTAGCCCGCCAGTCCAAGGAAACTCCTGACTTCGGCCACTGAAGACAACACTAGCCAATCACGAATGGCACTTATCTTAGCCGGATCCACCGCTATGCCCTCTCCACTTACTACATGGCCTAGAAAAGCCACCGACGAGAGCCAGAACTCACACTTAGAGTACTTGGCATACAGCTTATTCCTTCGCAAGGTATGCAATACTAATCGCAAGTGGTTTGCATGATCTTCCTCCGATTGTGAATATACAAGGATATCATCAATAAACACAATCACAAACAAATCCAGGTATTCGCGGAACGTTCGATGCATGAGATCCATGAAGACCGAAGGCGCATTACACAAGCCAAACGGCATCACTGTGAACTCATAATGACCATAGCGTGTGCCAAACGCTGTCTTGGGAATGTCACCTTCCCTAATCCGCAACTGGTAATACCCGGACTTCAAGTCCAACTTTGAATAGACGGTTGAGCCTGCTAGCTGATCGAACAAGTCATCGATCCGAGGAATTGGGTACTTGTTTTTCTCTGTCAGCTTGTTTAGTTCGCGATAATCAATACATAGTCGCAAACCACCGTCTTTCTTTTTCACAAAAAGAACAGGCGCGCTCCAAGGTGACATACTTGGGCGTATGTATCCCTGCTCCAACAACTCTTGCAACTGAACTTTCAGTTCGGCCATTTCTTTTGGCGCTACCCGATACGGCGAACGGGCCACGGGTTTTGCACCCGGCACCAACTCGATAGCGAAGTCAATTTCCCTTTGGGGAGGTAACCCCGGAAGGTCCTTTGGAAACACATCAGCATATTCCGACACAATAGGCACTTCACTCACACTGGCCTTCGGCGCTACCGCCTCTATGAGTGTGAAGAACAACTCCGCACCCTTCCGAACTGCCTTAACAACTTGGAGAGCGGATAACAACATCCCACTCATCCCTTGCATACCAATAAACTTGGTCTCTTGTTCGGTATTTTGCCCAAGTGTGACCTCTTTTGAAGTGCAATCTATACAGGCACGCTGCTCTGAAAGCCAGTCCATACCAAAGATTATATCAAACTCTTTGATCGGCAATACTAGTGTTTCCACCTTGAACTCCCGACTTCCTATCTTAACCTCAAGACCGCAAGATCGATCCGCGCACATCAAACATCCGTTAGGCAACAACACCTTTACACTGTCTGTCTTGGTCCGGATAGGCACCCCGACACGCAAGACAAAATCCTCAGACAGAAACGAATGTGAAGCACCTGTGTCAAACAGTGCTCGCGTCGGATACTCTCGTATAAGGACAAACCCTATAACATAACAATTAAAACAAGCACAGCACACCAAAAGTAAAACATTAAAACTTAAGCGCACCTGTGACGACATCAGCCTGCTTAATGGCCTCCTGTTGTCCAAGGTTGAAGACCCTGGGCTGCGCGTGCGAGTTAGAAGACTCCACCACAGTCTTCCCCTTCTCCGCATAAGACGCTCCCGTCTTCTTATCACCCTTTGGAGGACCAAATCGGCATTCACGTGCGAAGTGTCCAACCTTCCCGCACGTAAAACAAGCACGAGATCCATACCCAGATGTATCTGTCATAGTCGCAGAAGGAGCTTGTCCAGAAGACTTAGACTTCTTATTCCATTTCCTTCGGTAGCCAAACTAAAATATCTTTGTGCTGTCCGGGTGAATAGAATACCTGGAGTTATAAGACTAAACTAAAATATCCTTGAGAAGATGCCCGACATCTGGAATGCACACTCTAACCTTAAATAACAACAACTCATCACGAACCATGAAATCGTCTCTCTATCCTGTCCGAGTCAAATCAAAAATCTCTGCCATCTTTGGATCTAAGGGCAGGACATCACGGATCCTCTCCTTGATGTCGCACTTTATCTCAATCCATCCCAAACTGAAATGGCTAAAACTAGGGCGCGGCACCACACTAATCTCTAGCATTTCCAAGGCTCACACTAATTCTTCTTGTTGGGTGACGAGAGCATAACTAGAACTCCTTCTACTGAGAGCATCTGCTACAACATTAGCTTTTCCCAGATGATACTGAATCGTCGCCTCATAATCTACTAAAAACCCGAGCCACTACACTGCCTCATGTTTACCTCCTGTTGATCAAAGATTTACTGAGGCTCTTATGATCTGTGAAGATCTCACACCGCATGTCATAGAGATAGTGTCTCCAAATTTCAAAGCATAGATGATAGCTGCTAACTCCAAATCATGCACAGGATAATTTTTCTCATGATTCTTTAGTTGTCTGGATGCAAAAGCTATAACCGTGTAGACGGTGGTGTTGACCCTGGTATTCCGGTACACCAAGAATGTGCCCTGAGTGCACGGACTGTCGGGCCGTGTGGCCGATAGTTGTGATGGCTTGAATGTGCCTGCGCGCACATAGTTGCTATTTGATGATGTCATGCTTGCAGGGAAAGAATGCGCATGCCCCGAGAAAGGGGTAGGATTGTTATAATTGGGTCAGCTGAAAGCTGATCGTTGCATTGTTTGCCACCGGTTGGGTGGAATTGTTCCCGTGCAGGTGCTGGAGAGCCAAGTGGTAAGTGATGGGCTGAAGCCCTACTGCTGTTGCTGCTGCTGCTGCGGCTAGCCCTTGAAGGCTAAGCGAATGTGTTGCTTATTTCTCTTTTACTCATGTATGGCCGGCCTGCGCGCCGAGGTTTGTAAAACATGTTGTATGTAAGAGGAACTGTAAGGCCTTAAGGCCAAACTCTTGTATTTGTACATTCCGTGATATATATAAAGGTGGTTTATATATTGGACCCATAACAGACAACGAACCTGTGGGTTATGGGCCACAATTTGGTGTCACAGGCCGTGTACCCTAAAGCGGCACACGCGGCAGTCGAACCGACTGAGAGATACCAGAACACGGGTATCGACACGCCCGTGTCGAACCCGACACGCCCGTGTCAATTTTGAGACACGCCCGTGTCTCTTGCTACACGGTATTCACCGATTTCCAAAACCAGTACACGGGTCGGAACACGGCAACTGACACGCCCGTGTCTAGCCTGACACGCCCGTGTTCCCGGCCGTGTTCAAGGCCGTGTGCAGCTCTGACTTGAATAGGCCAATTTCGAAAAATAATTCGAACACGCCCTGGGACACGCCCGTGTCGAAGGCCGTGTCCCAGGCTCGACGATCGTCGACTCTCAAACGTCGACTAGCCTGAACACGCCCTGGGACACGCCCGTGTCCCAGGCCGTGTACCCCCGACACGCCCTGGGACACGCCCGTGTCCCAGGCCGTGTACCCCCGACACGCCCTGGGACACGCCCGTGTCCCAGGCCGTGTACAATTTCCTGTACCTCAAAATTCATTTTGAGTCCTTTGGGGTCTTTTTGGGGTGTTACAATCCTCCCCCCCCCCCTTAACAAAATTTCGTCCCGAAATTTGCACGGTAAGGAAACAAAAACCAGCAATGCGTTATAACAAAAGTACACGGTCTACAGTTTATACAAATAACTCGGGAAATTCAGCTCGCATGGTCTGCTCTCGCTCCCATGTTAGCTCTTCACGGCCACAATTGTCCCATCGGACCTTGACCATCCCGATCGCTTTGTTCCGCAACTGTTTCTCGGCTCGATCCTCGATCCGAATGGGTCTAACCCTCGTCGTTAGCCCATACTCGACCGGTACCCGATCATTTTCCACCACATGAGCTGGATCCTTCACCGCCTTACGAAGGACTGAGATGTGAAACACATCATGTAATCCACCCAAGTCCGCTGAAAGTGCTAGTCGATAAGCAGCTTCCCCAACTCGCTCCACCACCTCAAACGGACCAAGATACCTCGGACTTAGCTTTTTCAAATGCCGAATCCTGGACACACCTTTGAAGGGTTTGATCTTCAAATATACCCAATCACCCACCGCGAACTCCACGTTCCGATGTTTGGCATTGTAGTACTTTGCTTGACGATCTTGGGCTATCAATAGCCTCTCCCGAATAGAGCGTATGAGCGAAGTAGCTTCTTCGACTTCCTTTTTCCCACTCAGCTTCGATTCGCCTGCTTCTGCCCAAGCTAAGGGTGTACGGCATTTCCGACCATACAACGCCTCAAATGGTGTCATACCAATACTCGCTTGGTAGCTATTATTATAGGCAAATTCAACAAGAAATATATAATCTTCCCATCTCTTACCAAAGTCTAGGGCGCACATGCGGAGCATGTCCTCCATCGTCCAGGTTGTTCGTTCAGTCTGGCCATCCGTTTGGGGATGAAAGGCCGTACTAAACGCTAACTTTGTACCCAACATTTGATGAACGAGCCGCCAATCATTCGATGTGAACCGCCCATCACGGTCACTAACGATGCTCCGAGAAACACCGTGCAGTCGAACAACTTGCTCCACATAAAGCTTGGCCAGGGTTTCCACTGAATCGTCTCTTCTGTTTGGAAGGAAGTGCGCCACTTTTGTCAACCGGTCCACAATCACCCAGATTGAATCATGACCGCGTTGAGATCTCGGCAACCCGTGCACGAAATCCATCGAAATATCATCGAACTTCCACTCCGGAATAGGTAACGACTTCAGGAACCCGCCAGGCTTCTGGCATTCCGCTTTCACCAATGCACAAGTATGGCATTCAGCCACATAACGTGCGACATCTTTCTTTAATCCGGGCCACCAGAACAGCTTTTTCATGTCTCTGTACATCTTTGTGCTCCCTGGATGAACTGAGTACTTTGCAAAGTGAGCTTCGTACATCAACTCTTCCCTCAGTTTACCCACACTTGGGACGCACACTCGACCATTTCTTCGTAACAACCCGTTATCCCAAGAAAATTGGTCATCCGGCCCATCTTTTGCATAGCGCTGGAGACTTTCATCAAGTTCCGTTGCTCGCCGAACTCTGTCCGTAAGGTCATATTGCACCTCCGTCCAGTTCAAGCATGCATCGGTTGACGAACCCTTGTCAACACATGATATCTCCAATGCTTCCAATTCCTGGATCAAACACTGATCATGCCTCTGCAACCAGCTTGCCCGTATCGGAGTCTTCCGACTCAAAGCATCAGCGACCACATTTCCCTTCCCGGGAGTATAGTGAATCTCGAAGGTGTAGTCCCCGAGGAACTCCATCCATCTTCGTTGTCGCATATTCAGATCCTTCTGATCCAACAAATACTTTAGGCTCTTGTGATCCGTATAGATATCCACTTTAACGCCATATAGATAGTGCCGCCACAACTTGAGCGCAAAGATTACCGCCGCCAACTCCAAATCATGGACGGGGTAATTTCGCTCATGCACTTTCAACTGACGCGAGCCATAAGCAATCACTTTACCAAATTGCAGAAGAACGCAGCCTAAGCCGCTCCCTGATGCATCACTATAGATCTCATACCCATCGGTACCACATGGCGATGTCAACACAGGCGCCGTGGTCAAATGACTCTTCAAGTCTTCAAAAGCTCGCGTGCACTCCGGCGTCCAAATGAACTTTTGATCTTTTCTTGTCAGCGTGGTGAGAGGTAAAGCAATCCGTGAGAAGTTTTCCACAAACCGTCTATAGTAGCCCGCAAGTCCAAGGAAGCTCCTGACCTCGGCCACTGAAGACATCACTGGCCAATCTCGGATGGCACTTATCTTCAACGGATCCACCGCGATACCCTCTCCGCTTACCACATGGCCTAAAAAGGCTACTGAAGAGAGCCAGAACTCACACTTTGAGAACTTAGCATAAAGCTTATTCCTCCGCAGGGTATGCAAGACCAACCGCAAATGGTTTGCGTGATCCTCTTCCGACTGAGAGTATACTAAGATGTCATCGATAAACACAATAACAAACAAATCCAAATACTCTCGGAACGTTCGATGCATTAGGTCCATAAATACCGAAGGCGCATTACATAGGCCAAACGGCATTACCGTGAACTCATAATGACCGTAGCGTGTTCCAAACGCCGTCTTGGGAATGTCACCTTCCCTAATCCTTAGCTGATAATATCCCGATTTCAAATCCAACTTGGAATAGACCGTTGATCCTGCCAGCTGATCAAAGAGGTCATCAATCCGCGGGATCGGATATTTATTTTTCTCCGTCAGCTTATTCAACTCGCGGTAGTCAATACACAACCGTAAGCTACCGTCTTTCTTTTTCACAAAGAGAACAAGCGCGCTCCAAGGTGACATACTTGGGCGTATATATCCCTGCTCCAACAACTCTTGCAGTTGGACTTTCAACTCAGCCATCTCTTTTGGCGCGACACGATATGGAGAGCGGGCCACAGGTTTCGCACCTGGCACCAACTCAATAGAGAAGTCAATCTCCCGCTGGGGTGGTAACCCAGGAAGATCTTTGGGAAACACATCGGCAAACTCTGACACAACTGGCACTTCACCGACACTGGCCTTTGGCTCAACAGCCTGAATTAGCGTGAAGAATAACTCCGCGCCCTTCCGAACAGCATTGACGACTTGGAGTGCAGACAACAACGTCCCGCTCACTCCTCGCATACCAGCGAACTTCGTCACAAGTCCGGTATTCTGGCCCAGTGTAATCTCCTTGGAGTTGCAATCAATAAAGGCACGCTGCTCCGAGATCCAGTCCATACCAAAGATCACATCAAACTCCGATAACGGTAGCACAGCTGCACTCAAACCGAAATCCCGACTTCCTATTTGCACATCCACATCGCAAGCCCTATCCGCAAGCATCACACAGCCATTCGGCAATAGCACCCTTGTACTATCCACCATCACATGACTCGGTACCCCAATTCGAGATACGAAATCCTCAGACAGAAAAGAATGCGAAGCACCCGTATCAAACAGGGCTCTCGCCAAATTATTCCGAATCAGGACAAAGCCTGCAGCACACACATCATGCACAAGCTAAACATAACCAAAACCAAAAGCACTAGCAAGTAAACTAAATCAACTCGTACCTGTGACGACGTCACTTTGCTTAATCGCTTCCTGTTGGCCAAGTTGATAGATTCGGGGCTGCGCCTGGGACGCAGAGGAATCCACCACCGCTTTGCCCTTCTCAGCATATGACGCACCCGTCTTCTTTTCCCCTTTGGACTGCACAACCCGACAGTCACGAGCTATATGCCCCACCCGGCCACAGTTATAGCATGTACGAGAATCCGGCCTTGATGTCGCTCCCGACACAACGGTCGTAGTCACTTGCCCAGATGGCTTGGACCTCTTGCCCCCTTTCTTCTGGTAAAACGACTTGCTCGGGCGAGGTGCTTGAAACTCCGGCTTCGACGCAACCAAGCCCTTGTTCCCTTGCACTCGCCTCATGTCCTTCTCCAACGCGCACGCCGTATCAACCAACGCCTGAAACCCTTGGTTCACTGAACTCGAAAGCAGGAATCGCAACTCATCCCGCAATCCTTCATAGAACCGATTCGTTTTCCTTTGGTCATCCGCGAAGATTGTACCCGCATATCGTCCCAACCTGGTAAACTCGTGCAAGTAGATATCCACGCTATCTTCCCCTTGCTTTAACCGTTGGAACTCATTTTCCATAGCGATGCGTTGCGCCGCTGGGACATGTTTCGCCAGAAATATTCGAGAGAACTCCTCAATCGACACTTGTGTTAATTGCCTGCCCGCCAAATGGTGTAACTCTACCTCGTCCCACCACAACCGCGCCTCTCCTTCCAGCATGAAGGTGGCCAAGGTGACCTTGAGAGTTTCCTCCGCCCTGATCGCTGTCATTATCCGCTTGACACGCGATAACCAATCCTCTGCCTGCGTTGGGGATCCCATGCCCGTAAACGTAGGAGGACTGAAGCTCATGAATTGCTTCAACTGTCGGTCAGCTGCTCGTGGATCTACAGCCTCAACCGGCTCGGGTCTTACATCAACACGAACTGGAACTACTGCCGGCTGCGCTTTCCCGGTCGGCTGAATCATGGCAAAGAGCGCCTCAGCAACTAAGCGAACAGTTTCCGCAGATGGAGGAGGTGTTGGCACCTCAACTTGTGCCGCACTCTCATCAGAGCGCTGGGGCTCAGACTGCCCAGCACCACTACGTGTCACCTATAGGTGGACAAGACACACATTAGCGAACGTATGCAAGCAAAACAACACAAAAAGGAACGCGCAGATTCCTCAAACAAGATTTTGTACATTCCTTAGTGGACATTCCAGAGTTCATTAGCGTTACAGCAGGTCGCACAAACACGTGCTCGCCACCCCACAAAAGAATTCGACCACGAATTCGAAAGAGGAAGACCGACAAAAGCTGATACCAAAATGTAACGAACCCATCCGTTGAATGACGTATAATAGAAGGTCCGGCCGGGGCCCCACACTATATGCCACAAACAGACGGTAAGGTCACAGGATAATACCAAACCATACGAATCCTAACTCAGAGCATTCTAGCGGAAGCTTTAAGTTACCAATTTTGAACTCTACACAGGAATGTCCAATATATAAACCACCTTTATATATATCACGGAATGTACAAATACAAGAGTTTGGCCTTAAGGCCTTACAGTTCCTCTTACATACAACATGTTTTACAAACCTCGGCGCGCAGGCCGGCCATACATGAGTAAAAGAGAAATAAGCAACACATTCTCTTAGCCTTCAAGGGCTAGCTGCAGCAGCAGCAGCAACAGCAGTAGGGCTTCAGCCCATCACTTACCACTTGGATCTCCAGCACCTGCACGGGAACAATTCCACCCAACCGGTGGCAAACAATGCAACGGTCAGCTTTCAGCTGACCCAATTATAACAATCCTACCCCTTTCTCGGGGCATGCGCATTCTTTCCCTGCAAGCATGGCATCATCAAATAGCAACTATGTGCGCGCAGGCACATTCAAGCCATCACAACTATCGGCCACACGGCCCGACAGTCCGTACACTCAGGGCACATTCTTGGTGTACCGGAATACCAGGGTCAACACCACCGTCTACACGGTATTTGAGCATTCTAGTCTTTCCGGCGCACGGGCCTAAGACTCTCATTAGGCGCTCCAACAAAACCTATAACCAGGCTTCCAAGTCGGACGGACCTAACGCAGGTACGGATCAGCCACCCCCCGTTGCTCAAGTCGCCGTGCCACCTCGAATACGGAAGTATCCATGGCTATTTATAGGCGCGGGTCGGTTTCACCTTTCCTGTTCGACAATCTGCCTTTTCATCTAGTTGCAGCCCAACGGCTCAACCGCTCATACAGTGGCAACGCACGGCCACAAGAGTTGCATCCAACCCTCTTCATTTCCTGGACATCATCCAGTACTTCCTGATGCACCAAGCAACAGGTAGGAACAAGGCAACACAAGCCATAATCACGGAGCCTTCTCCGATATGCAAACAAGCATCACCAATCCAGACCATGTCCAGATGGGCTTCACACAGCATGCCTAGAGCCGTACTCCAATTCCGGCCTCTAACAAGGGGGACTTCACATATCTACCCCAAGGGACACCACAGCCCACCGCACACTCGCGGGGAAGGGTTTTCCCTATGCAATGCAGAAAAGAAGGACTTCACATGTCCAAGGAGGGAGATCGTTACCCTTGTCGATCTCTTCGGAGCCATCGAAAACTAGCCGGTGAGAAAGAACCGCAGCAGCCTTGCCTTCACAACGCCGGCTTCGGATCACGAATCGGACCACGGGAGCTCCGCCGGTGGCTTGCTCTCCTCCTCCTTCTTCTTCCTCCTCTCTCTTTCTCTCTTCCTTAAGCAAAATGAAGAATGACTTCTTCATTCTTTCCTTCACGAATTTAATCCAGCCAGGAATCACCTGAGCCCTTGGATCAAAAGAGAGAATCTGAACGGCCACGATCTGCCCCAAAAACCCATTTTTTGCCTGACACGGCCTGTGACACGCCCGTGTCACAGGCCGTGTACCCTTAAGCGGCACACGCGGTAGTCGAACCGACGGAGAGATACCAGAACACGGGTATCGACACGCCCGTGTCGAACCCGACACGCCCGTGTCAATTTTGAGACACGCCCGTGTCTCCTGCTACACGGTATTCACCGATTTCCAAAACCAGTACACGGGTCGGAACACGACAACTGACACGCCCGTGTCCAGCCTGACACGCCCGTGTTCCCGGCCGTGTTCAAGGACGTGTGCAGCTCTGACTTGAATAGGCCAATTTCAAAAAATAATTCGAACACGCCCTGGGACACGCCCGTGTCGAAGGCCGTGTCCCAGGCTCGACGATCGTCGACTCTCAAACGTCGACTAGCCTGAACACGCCCTGGGACACGCCCGTGTCCCAGGCCGTGTACCCCCGACACGCCCTGGGACACGCCCGTGTCCCAGGCCGTGTACAATTTCCTGTACCTCAAAATTCATTTTGAGTCCTTTGGGGTCTTTTTGGGGTGTTACAATCCTCCCCCCCCCCCCTTAACAAAATTTCGTCCCGAAATTTGCATGGTAAGGAAACAAAAACCAGCAATGCGTTATAACAAAAGTACACGGTCTACAGTTTATACAAATAACTCGGGAAATTCAGCTCGCATGGTCTGCTCTCGCTCCCATGTTAGCTCTTCACGGCCACAATTGTCCCATCGGACCTTGACCATCCCGATCGCTTTGTTCCGCAACTGTTTCTCGGCTCGATCCTCGATCTGAATGGGTCTAACCCTCGTCGTTAGCCCATACTCGACCGGTACCTGATCATTTTCCACCACATGAGCTGGATCCTTCACCGCCTTACGAAGGACTGAGATGTGAAACACATCATGTAATCCACCCAAGTCCGCTGAAAGTGCTAGTCGATAAGCAGCTTCCCCAACTCGCTCCACCACCTCAAACGGACCAAGATACCTCGGACTTAGCTTTTTCAAACGCCGAATCCTGGACACACCTTTGAAGGGTTTGATCTTCAAATATACCCAATCACCCACCGCGAACTCCACGTTCCGATGTTTGGCATTGTAGTACTTTGCTTGACGATCTTGGGCTATCAATAGCCTCTCCCGAATAGAGCGTATGAGCGAAGTAGCTTCTTCGACTTCCTTTTTCCCACTCAGCTTCGATTCGCCTGCTTCTGCCCAAGCTAAGGGTGTACGGCATTTCCGACCATACAACGCCTCAAATGGTGCCATACCAATACTCGCTTGGTAGCTATTATTATAGGCAAATTCAACAAGAAATATATAATCTTCCCATCTCTTACCAAAGTCTAGGGCGCACATGCGGAGCATGTCCTCCATCGTCCAGTTGGTTCGTTCAGTCTGGCCATCCGTTTGGGGATGAAAGGCCGTACTAAACGCTAACTTTGTACCCAACATTTGATGAACGAGCCGCCAATCATTCGATGTGAACCGCCCATCACGGTCACTAACGATGCTCCGAGGAACACCGTGCAGTCGAACAACTTGCTCCACATAAAGCTTGGCCAGGGTTTCCACTGAATCGTCTCTTCTGTTTGGAAGGAAGTGTGCCACTTTTGTCAACCGGTCCACAATCACCCAGATTGAATCATGACCGCGTTGAGATCTCGACAACCCATGCACGAAATCCATCGAAATATCATCGAACTTCCACTCCGGAATAGGTAACGACTTCAGGAACCCGCCAGGCTTCTGGCATTCCGCTTTCACCAATGCACAAGTATGGCATTCAGCCACATAACGTGCGACATCTTTCTTTAATCCGAGCCACCAGAACAGCTTTTTCATGTCTCTGTACATCTTTGTGCTCCCTGGGTGAACTGAGTACTTTGCAAAGTGAGCTTCGTACATCAACTCTTCCCTCAGTTTACCCACACTTGGGACGCACACTCGACCATTTCTTCGTAACAACCCGTTATCCCAAGAAAATTGGTCATCCGGCCCATCTTTTGCATAGCGCTGGAGACTTTCATCAAGCTCCGTTGCTCGCCGAACTCTGTCCGTAAGGTCATATTGCACCTCCGTCCAGTTCAAGCATGCATCGGTTGACGAACCCTTGTCAACACATGATATCTCCAATGTTTCCAATTCCTGGATCAAACGCTGATCATGCCTCTGCAACCAGCTTGCCCGTATCGGAGTCTTCCGACTCAAAGCATCAGCGACCACATTTCCCTTCCCGGGAGTATAGTGAATCTCGAAGGTGTAGTCCCCGAGAAACTCCATCCATCTTCGTTGTCGCATATTCAGATCCTTCTGATCCAACAAATACTTTAGGCTCTTGTGATCCGTATAGATATCCACTTTAACGCCATATAGATAGTGCCGCCACAACTTGAGCGCAAAGATTACCGCCGCCAACTCCAAATCATGGACGGGGTAATTCCGCTCATGCACTTTCAATTGACGCGAGCCATAAGCAATCACTTTACCAAATTGCAGAAGAACGCAGCCTAAGCCGCTCCCTGATGCATCACTATAGATCTCATACCCATCGGTACCATATGGCGATGTCAACACAGGCGCCGTGGTCAAACGACTCTTCAAGTCTTCAAAAGCTCGCGCACACTCCGGCGTCCAAATGAACTTTTGATCTTTTCTTGTCAGCGTGGTGAGAGGTAAAGCAATTCGTGAGAAGTTTTCCACAAACCGTCTATAGTAGCCCGCAAGTCCAAGGAAGCTCCTGACCTCGGCCACTGAAGACATCACTGGCCAATCTCGGATGGCACTTATCTTCAACGGATCCACCGCGATACCCTCTCCGCTTACCACATGGCCTAAAAAGGCTACTGAAGAGAGCCAGAACTCACACTTTGAGAACTTAGCATAAAGCTTATTCCTCCGCAGGGTATGCAAGACCAACCGCAAATGGTTTGCGTGATCCTCTTCCGACTGAGAGTATACTAAGATGTCATCGATAAACACAATAACAAACAAATCCAAATACTCTCGGAACGTTCGATGCATTAGGTCCATAAATACCGAAGGCGCATTACATAGGCTAAACGGCATTACCGTGAACTCATAATGACCGTAGCGTGTTCCAAACGCCGTCTTGGGAATGTCACCTTCCCTAATCCTTAGCTGATAATATCCCGATTTCAAATCCAACTTGGAATAGACCGTTGATCCTGCCAGCTGATCAAAGAGGTCATCAATCCGCGGGATCGGATATTTATTTTTCTCCGTCAGCTTATTCAACTCGCGGTAGTCAATACACAACCGTAAGCTACCGTCTTTCTTTTTCACAAAGAGAACAGGCGCGCTCCAAGGTGACATACTTGGGCGTATATATCCCTGCTCCAACAACTCTTGCAGTTGGACTTTCAACTCATCCATCTCTTTTGGCGCGACACGATATGGAGAGCGGGCCACAGGTTTCGCACCTGGCACCAACTCAATAGAGAAGTCAATCTCCCGCTGGGATGGTAACCTAGGAAGATCTTTGGGAAACACATCGGCAAACTCTGACACAACTGGCACTTCACCGACACTGGCCTTTGGCTCAACAGCCTGAATTAGTGTGAAGAATAACTCCGCGCCCTTCCGAACAGCATTGACGACTTGGAGTGCAGACAACAACGTCCCGCTCACTCCTCGCATACCAGCGAACTTCGTCACAAGTCCGGTATTCTGGCCCAGTGTAATCTCCTTGGAGTTGCAATCAATAAAGGCACGCTGCTCCGAGAGCCAGTCCATACCAAAGATCACATCAAACTCCGATAACGGTAGCACAGCTGCACTCAAACCGAAATCCCGACTTCCTATTTGCACATCCACATCGCAAGCCCTATCCGCAAGCATCACACAGCCATTCGGCAATAGCACCCTTGTACTATCCACCGTCACATGACTCGGTACCCCAATTCGAGATACGAAATCCTCAGACAGAAAAGAATGCGAAGCACCCGTATCAAACAGGGCTCTCGCCAAATTATTCCGAATCAGGACAAAGCCTGCAGAACACACATCATGCACAAGCTAAACATAACCAAAACCAAAAGCACTAGCAAGTAAACTAAATCAACTCGTACCTGTGACGACGTCACTTTGCTTAATCACTTCCTGTTGGCCAAGTTGATAGATTCGGGGCTGCGCCTGGGACGCAGAGGAATCCACCACCGCTTTGCCCCTCTCAGCATATGACGCACCCGTCTTCTTTTCCCCTTTGGTTGCACAACCCGACAGTCACGAGCTATATGCCCCACCCGGCCACAGTTATAGCATGTACGAGAATCCGGCCTTGATGTCGCTCCCGACACAACGGTCGTAGTCACTTGCCCAGATGGCTTGGACCTCTTGCCCCCTTTCTTCTGGTAAAACGACTTGCTCGGGCGAGGTGCTTGAAACTCCGGCTTCGACGCAACCAAGCCCTTGTTCCCTTGCACTCGCCTCATGTCCTTCTCCAACGCGCACGCCGTATCAACCAACGCCTGAAACCCTTGGTTCACTGAACTCGAAAGCAGGAATCGCAACTCATCCCGCAATCCTTCATAGAACCGATTCGTTTTCCTTTGGTCATCCGCGAAGATTGTGACCTCACCGTCTGTTTGTGGCATATAGTGTGGGGCCCCGGCCGGACCTTTTATTGATCGTTAACCTGTGTAATTTACACATATAGGTGACCAGAAGTGTTGCGGGTCAGTCCGAACCACAACGTTCTATTGAGAGTGCGGCACCAGCCGAGGTGCCCACAACTCCTCCATCCTCTGATACCAAATTGTAACACCCCTACCCGTGGGTTCTGGCTCTCGTCGGTGGCTTTTCTAGGCCATGAAACTGTGGAAGAGTCCGAACCACAACGTTCTGTTGAGAGTGCGGCACCAGCCGAGGTGCCCACAACTCCTCCATCCGCTGAAACAGTCCGTCTCATCACGGAAACGGTACTTGCTGTGATGAATGCTCAGCAGACTGGGCAAGCACGTCCTGCAGTGGTGCCAACGCCAGCTGGGGTACGGCAAGAACCGGTAGACGCCGAAGTTGATCCACGGGTAGCAGATCAACAATGGAAGCAATTCTTGAGCTTTAACCCTCCGCAGTTTCATGGGGCGGGTACACCGGCCCAAGCAGAGGATTGGCTTGCAAGAATCAAGAGGATCATGAGAGCTATCAAGGTTGAGGAGGAACAGAAAGTTATGTTAGCCACTTTCCTACTGGAAGGAGAGGCGCGATTGTGGTGGGATGAGATTGAACTGCATCACTTGGCCGGCAGGCAATTGGCAGAGATTACAATGGAAGAATTCTCTCGGTTGTTCTTAGCACAACATCTGCCGATGCAGCAAAGGATATCGATGGAAATGGAGTTCCAACGGTTAGCACAGGGAGATCGAAGTGTGGATGACTACCTGCATGAGTTCACCCGTTTGGGAAGATATGCGGGCTCGATCTTCGCCGAAGAAGAGCGTAAGACTAGTCGGTTTTATGCGGGACTGCGTGATGAGCTAAGGTATTTGCTCTCGAGTTCTGTGAGTCAGGGATTCCAAGCCTTAGTCTGTACTGCTCGTTCTTTGGAGACGGACATGAAACGGGGGCAAGCAAAGGGAAACTTGGCGGTGGTGAAGCCAGAGTTTAAGCCGCCGCGTCCGGACAAGTTTGGCTACCGAAGGAAATGGAATAAGAAGTCTAAGTCTTCTGGACAAGCTCCTTCTGCGACTGTGACGAATACATCTGGGTATGGATCTCGTGCTTGTTTTACGTGCGGGAAGGTTGGACACTTCGCACGTGAATGCCGATTTGGTCCTCCAAAGGGTGAGAAGAAGACGGGAGCATCTTATGCGGAGAAGGGGAAGACTGTGGTGGAGTCTTCTAACTCGCACGCGCAGCCCAGGGTCTTCAACCTTGGACAACAGGAGGCCATTAAGCAGGCTGATGTCGTCACAAGTGCGCTTAAGTTTTAATGTTTTTACTTTTGGTGTGCTGTGCTTGTTTTAATTGTAATGTTATAGGGTTTGTCCTTATACGAGAGTATCCGGCGCGAGCACTGTTTGACACAGGTGCTTCACATTCGTTTCTGTCTGAGGATTTTGTCTTGCGTGTCGGGGTGCCTATCCGGACCAAGACAGACAGTGTAAAGGTGTTGTTGCCTAACGGATGTTTGATGTGCGCGGATCGATCTTGCGGTCTTGAGGTTAAGATAGGAAGTCGGGAGTTCAAAGTGGAAACACTAGTATTGCCGATCAAAGAGTTTGATATAATCTTTGGTATGGACTGGCTTTCAGAGCAGCGTGCCTGTATAGCTTGCACTTCAAAAGAGGTCACACTTGGGCAAAATACCGAACAAGAGACAAAGTTTATTGGTATGCAAGGGATGAGTGGGATGTTGTTATCCGCTCTCCAAGTTGTTAAGGCAGTTCGGAAGGGTGCGGAGTTGTTCTTCACACTCATAGAGGCGGTGGCGCCGAAGGCCAGTGTGAGTGAAGTGCCTATTGTGTCGGAATATGCTGATGTGTTTCCAAAGGACCTTCCGGGGTTACCTCCCCAAAGGGAAATTGACTTCGCTATCGAGCTGGTGCCGGGTGCAAAACCCGTGGCCCGTTCGCCGTATCGGGTAGCGCCAAAAGAAATGGCCGAACTGAAAGTTCAGTTGCAAGAGTTGTTGGAGCAGGGATACATACGCCCAAGTATGTCACCTTGGAGCGCGCCTGTTCTTTTTGTGAAAAAGAAAGACGGTGGTTTGCGACTATGTATTGATTATTGCGAACTAAACAAGCTGACAGAGAAAAACAAGTACCCAATTCCTCGGATCGATGACTTGTTCGATCAGCTAGCAGGCTCAACCGTCTATTCAAAGTTGGACTTGAAGTCCGGGTATTACCAGTTGCGGATTAGGGAAGGTGACATTCCCAAGACAGCGTTTGGCACACGCTATGGTCATTATGAGTTCACAGTGATGCCGTTTGGCTTGTGTAATGCGCCTTCGGTTTTCATGGATCTCATGCATCGAACGTTCCGCGAATACCTGGATTTGTTTGTGATTGTGTTTATTGATGATATCCTTGTATATTCACAATCGGAGGAAGATCATGCAAACCACTTGCGATTAGTATTGCATACCTTGCGAAGGAATAAGCTGTATGCCAAGTACTCTAAGTGTGAGTTCTGGCTCTCGTCGGTGGCTTTTCTAGGCCATGTAGTAAGTGGAGAGGGCATAGCGGTGGATCCGGCTAAGATAAGTGCCATTCGTGATTGGCCAGTGTTGTCTTCGGTGGCCGAAGTCAGGAGTTTCCTTGGACTGGCGGGCTACTATAGGAGGTTCGTGGAGAACTTCTCCCGGATTTCTTTGCCTCTGACTACGTTGACGAGAAAGGATCAGAAGTTCGTTTGGACGCCGGAGTGCGCACGAGCTTTTGAGGAGTTGAAAGGTCGTTTGACCACGGCGCCTGTTTTGACGTCGCCATGTGGTACAGATGGATTTGAAATATACAGCGATGCGTCAGGAAGCGGCTTAGGCTGCGTTCTCCTGCAGTTTGGCAAGGTGATCGCTTATGGTTCACGTCAATTGAAAGTGCATGAACGTAATTACCCCGTCCATGATTTGGAGTTGGCGGCGGTGATCTTTTCGCTAAAGTTGTGGCGGCATTATCTATATGGCGTGAAAGTGGATATTTATACCGATCATAAAAGCTTAAAGTATCTGCTCGATCAAAAAGAGTTGAATATGCGACAGAGGAGGTGGATGAAATTCCTTGGGGATTATACCTTCGACATTCACTATGTTCCCGGAAAGGGAAACGTGGTCGCTGATGCCTTGAGTCGTCGGACTCCAGTACGGGCAAATTGGTTGCGGATACATGATGAGCGGTTAGTCCAGGAGTTGGAAGCTCTGGAGATATCTTGTGTAGAAAGAGATTCTTCGACTGAAGCATGCTTGAACTGGACGGAGTTGCAGTATGACCTTACGGACAGAGTTCGGCGAGCAACGGAGCTTGATGAAAGTCTCCAGCGCTATGCAAAAGATGGGCCGGATGACCAATTCTCTTGGGATAACGGTGTGTTACGAAGAAATGGTCGAGTGTGCGTCCCAAGTGTGGGTAAATTGAGGGAAGAGTTGATGTACGAAGCTCACTTTGCAAAGTACTCAGTTCACCCAGGGAGCACAAAGATGTACAGAGATCTGAAAAAGTTGTTCTGGTGGCCCGGACTAAAGAAAGATGTGGTACGTTATGTGGCTGAATACCATACTTGTGCGTTGGTGAAAGCAGAATGCCAGAAGCCTGGCGGTTTCCTGAAGTCGTTACCTGTTCCGGAGTGGAAGTTCGTTGACATTTCGATGGATTTCGTGCACGGGTTGCCGAGATCTCAACGCGGTCATGATTCAATCTGGGTGATTGTGGACCGGTTGACAAAAGTGGCGCACTTCCTTCCAAACAGAAGAGACGATTCAGTGGAAACCTTGGCCAAACTTTATGTGGAGCAGGTTGTTCGACTGCACGGTGTTCCTCGGAGCATTGTTAGTGACCGTGATGGGCGGTTCACATCGAATGATTGGCGGCTCGTTCATCAAATGTTGGGTACAAAGTTAGCGTTTAGCACGGCCTTTCATCCCCAAACGGATGGCCAGACTGAACGAACCAACAGGACGATGGAGGACATGCTCCGCATGTGCGCCCTAGACTTTGGTAAGAGATGGGAAGATTATATATTTCTTGTTGAATTTGCCTATAATAATAGCTACCAAGCGAGTATTGGTATGGCACCATTTGAGGCGTTGTATGGTCGGAAATGCCGTACACCCTTAGCTTGGGCAGAAGCAGGCGAATCGAAGCTGAGTGGGAAAAAGGAAGTCGAAGAAGCTACTTCGCTCATACGCTCTATTCGGGAGAGGCTATTGATAGCCCAAGATCGTCAAGCAAAGTACTACAATGCCAAACATCGGAACGTGGAGTTCGCGGTGGGTGATTGGGTATATTTGAAGATCAAACCCTTCAAAGGTGTGTCCAGGATTCGGCGTTTGAAAAAGCTAAGTCCGAGGTATCTTGGTCCGTTTGAGGTGGTGGAGCGAGTTGGGGAAGCTGCTTATCGACTAGCACTTTCAGCAGACTTGGGTGGATTACATGATGTATTTCACATCTCAGTCCTTCGTAAGGCGGTGAAGGATCCAGCTCATGTGGTGGAAAATGATCGGGTACCGATCGAGTATGGGCTAACAACGAGGGTTAGACCCATTCGGATCGAGGATCGAGCCGAGAAACAGTTGCGGAACAAAGCGATCGGGATGGTCAAAGTCCGGTGGGACAATTGTGGCCGAGAAGAGCTGACATGGGAGCGAGAGCAGACCATGCGAGCTGAATTTCCTGAGTTATTTGTATAAACTGTAGACCGTGTACTTTTTTTTATAACAGAGTTATAGCATTGCTGGTTCTTGTTTCCTTACCGTGCAAATTTCGGGACGAAATTTTGGTAAGGGGGGAGGGTTGTAACACCCCAAAAAGACCCCAAATAGACTCAACATGAAGTTTGAGTAGCAGGCTGTTTGACACGGCCTGGGACACGGGCGTGTCCCAGGGCGTGTCGGGTGTACACGGCCTGGGACACGGGCGTGTCCCAGGGCGTGTTCAGGCAAGTCGACGTTTGAGAGTCGACAATCGTCGAGCCTGGGACACGGCCTTCGACACGGGCGTGTCCCAGGGCGTGTTCGAATTAATTTTCGAAATTGGCCTATTCAAGTCAGAGCCGAACACGGCCTTGAACACGGCCGGGAACACGGGCGTGTTAGACTGGACACGGGCGTGTCAGTTGCCGTGTTCCGACCCGTGTACTGGTTTTGGAAATCAGTGAGTGTTGTGTAACAGGAGACACGGGCGTGTCTCATGACTGACACGGGCGTGTCAGGTTCGACACGGGCATGTCGATGCCCGTGTTCTCGAATATTTCAGTCGGTGCGACTGCCGCGTGTGCCGCTTAAGGGTACACGGCCTGTGACACGGGCGTGTCACAGGCCGTGTCGGCCAAAAGAGAAGGAATTTTCAGTTAAATCTTGGCCCTTCATTTTCTTTAAATAAGATCCTGTGGCTGGAGATCAATCCTGGGCTGATAAGGCCGGGAAAGGAGGAAAAAGAACTCATTCTTCTTTTCATCTTCTCTTTCTAAAGTTTAAGAGAGAGGTGAGAGCAAGGAGGAAGAAGAGGAAGTGGAGTCCGGCTGCCGGTGGTGCTACGGTGGTCCAAATCGCGAGCCGAGTTCGGATTTGCGAAGGCAACGCTGCTGCGAAGGCTTTCATCCGTCTCAAATTTCTCTCCATGGCTCCGAAGCGAACTCCTAGGGTAACGATTTCCTGCTTGGACATGTGAAGTCCTTAATTCCTGCATTGCATAGGGAAAACCCTTCCCCGCGAGTGTGCGGTGGGTTGTGGCGTCCCTTGGGGTAGATATGTGAAGTCCCCCTTGTTAGAGTCCGGAATTGGAGTACGGATCTAGGCATGCTGTGTGAAGCCCATCTGGACATGGTCTGGATTGGTGATGCTTGGTTGCATATCGGAGAAGGCTCCGTGATTATTGCTTGTATGCATGATGGATAAAAGTACTGGAGGAAGTCCAGGAAATTATGAGAGTTGGACTCTCTTGTGGCCGTGAGTGCTACTGGTGGAAAGTTGAGCCGTGAGGCTGCAACTAGGAAATGGTGGAACGGGCAAGGTGAAGCTGTACCCGCGTCAGTCCAGGCGTGAGTCTGACGATGTGAGCAACGGGCAAAGTGGATCTGTACCCGCGTTATGGTTGTCTAACCGTGGGTGCTTAAGACCCTGTTAGGATCACATAGCGAGAGTCGACGGCCGGTGAGCCGATCAGACTAGAATGCTCATAGTGCACCGTTATGTCTGGGACCTCTGAACGGTGTGAATGTGCCCTGAGTGCACGGAGCGTCGGGCCGTCGAGCCGACGTTTGTGATATGTGACGGTGCGGGCGTGCACGTCTTGCTTGAATGGCTATATATCATGTTGGATGAATGCTATGCAGGGATGGAATTCCGCTGCCCCGTGCCAGGGGCAGGGTCGTTATAATTGGTCAGCTGAATGCTGACCGTTGCCCTGTTTTGCCACCGTTTGGTGGATTGGTTCTTACAGGTGCTGGAGGAGCTGGTCCGAGCGGGACTTAGCGGGCTGAAGCCCAAAGCTGCGTTGCTGCCCTCGAAGGCATTGTGTTGTTTCTTTTGTTCATGTGTGGCCGGCCTGCGTGCCGATGTTTGTAAACCACACTCTTGTTAAGAGAAACTGTTGTAAGGCCTTAAGGCCAAACTCTTTTGTTGAATATATACATTCCTATGTTAGTGGACAATGTTGTTTATCTTGAGTTCAATAATTCAACCGTGAAGCTTCCGCTAGAATGCTCTGTGTTAGGATGCGTTGGTTTTGATATTATTTCGTAGCGTCTCCGCCTGTTTGTGGAATATGGTGTGGGGCCCCGGCCGGACCCTCTATTATATTCTTCTTGACGGGTAGGGGTGTTACAATTTAGGTGAAAATGACTATGACATTGGTTGTGTGGTTGATCCAGTCACTTATACATCAGCTATTTCTGGCCCTCAATCTGTGTTTTGGATGGATGTAATGAATGATGAAATAAATTCCATGAAGCATAATTGTGTTTGTGATCTTGTTCCTTTACCAAAGGGGCGTAAGCAAGTTGGTTGTAAGTGGATTTACAAAACCAAAAAGGATTCTGCTGGAAAAATTGAGAGATTTAAGGCAAGGCTTGTGGCAAAGGGTTTCACCCAAAGGGAATGGATAGATTACAATGAAACTTTTTCACCTGTCTCTTCTAAGGATGCTTATAGGATGATTATGGCTCTGGTGGCTCATTTTGACATGGAGTTGTATCAGATGGATGTCAAAACAACATTCTTGAATGAGATCTTGACAAAGAGGTGTACATGAAACAACCAGAAAGCTTTACAGTTGATGATAATTTGGTTTGCAAATTAAATAAGTCTATTTATGGTTTAAAGCAGGCTTCTCAACAGTGGTACCTAAAATTTGATAATTTTATCACTTCTTGTGGATTTGTCGAGAATCATGTAGATTGCAGCATATACACCATAATCAGTGGGAGTAGATGCATATTTTTGATACTCTATGTAGATGACATCTTGTTGGCAAACAATGATAAAGATTTACTTTTGGAGACTAAAAGATCTTTATCCTCAGTATTTGATATGAAAGATCTAGGTGAAGCTAATTTCATTTTGGGGATTGAAGTCCATAAAGATCGTTCTCGCAAACTATTAGGTCTTTCTCAGAGGGCTTACATTGATAGGGTTCTCGAGAGGCGTAACATGTAGGATTGCAAACCTGGTAAAGCTCCCACCTTCGAAGGTGTTAAACTGAGTTTATCACAATGCCCTAAAACAGAGTCTGAGAAATAATTGATGAAGTCAGTTCCTTATGCAAGTGCACTTGGGAGCATAATGTATGCTCAAGTTTGTGACTAGACCTGATATTGCTTTTGCCACTGGTCTTTTGGGCAAATATCAGTTTAATCCTGGGCATGCCCATTGGGTTGCCATTAAGAAGGTTCTAAGATATTATAAAAACAAAGGATTTCTGTACAACACCGTATTCGCAGAGTAGGGTCCCTTCGGCAGGCGTAGTGCAAGTTTTAAGTTCTTAAGTTTTTTAGAGATTTTGGACTCTTGGTGGACAATTTTGGCTTGACCTTGGAAAAATACTAGTAGGGGGAGGAAAAATCTACATCTCCCCCCCCCCGGGCTTGCTATGAGCAAGGTCGAAGCGGTACTCCGGACGGAGGCCAAAGCCTCACCCCCCTGCACCCCAGCCCCTTGGGCGAGCTCGGCCGGCGGCCTGGAGCTCGCCCGGGCACCCAGCCCCCTTGGGCGAGCTCGGCCGGCGGCCTGGAGCTCACACGTGCGCCCAACCCCTTTTGGGCGAGCTCGCCTCGGATGTCCGGGGTGAGGGTAAGGGGGAGGAGCATGGTTTAGCCTCCACCTCCCCCCCTTTTGGACCTCCTGTTGCCATGTTTTTTCCTAAGGATATTTTGGACATTTCAAACTCAAGACTTGGAAAAACTATAAATAGACCCCCTTGGGTACCTTTGGAGAGGCATTGGTTTTTGGCTTCCTCCTCCCTAGTTCTCTTCTTGGTAGAGTTGAGAGAACTCTCCAAGGTATCCATCTCTGCCATTGGTAAGGGAGGGGAAGTGTTCTTGTGACCTTCCGGGTGTGTGGTGGGACCTCCACGCTAGAGCCGAGGGTCTGTTCCTAGTTTCCCAAGTCTTTGGTCCATGACGTTCCCCCGAGTGTAGTAAGTGTACGGTCACCCCTTCACCAAGGGTGAACTCTACAGAGACCGGTTTTCTGGTTTCAACATTTTGGTGCGGTGAGCGTGGAGAGTGACCAGCACAGAAGATCTCTGGAGAGTGTCATGGCTAGAGATCAGGGAGGTAGTGATGATCTCGGCGAGCTCCCCAACCCCGGACCCTTCGTGGGAAGGGAGGAGTTCATGGCTTCCATCCAAGGCATCATGGGGATGCTTAGAAGCATTGCCCCTCGGGCTGACAGCTCAACTCACACCCCCAGGGACTGGCTCACAGGGGTCCCGACGAGTTGACCCAAAGTGGTCTCAGCGAGCTGCCTCCCAGGGGCACATGCGAGGTGACCCCAGCAGGGGGAGAAGGAAGTGCACCAGGTAGGCGACCTGGGAAGGAAAGGATGGGAGAGGGGGTCAAGCGAGACCTCCTCGACCGGGAGTTGTTCCCCAGCCCGGCGAGTGCTAGCCCTCTAGGTGAGCAGGTTGCGCGAGTAGAGGTGGCGAGAGCACCCCTCAGGGGGTCACCTTTCAGCGAGCTGATCGTCTCAGCTCCCATTCCCGAGGGGTTCAGAGAGCCAGACATGGCTTACTATACCGGGAAGGATGACCCCGTCCTGCACCTACAGTGGTTTGAGGATGTCGTCTCCATCAGGCCGATGACGGATGCCTTCAAGTGTCGCCTTTTTGCGATCACGTTGAAGGAGAAGGCAAGGGACTGGTTTCATCAACTCCCTCCAAGGTCGATTTATGGGTTCGAGGACCTGAGCCGAAGCTTCCAGCTCCGCTTCTCCACCTCCAAGAAGAGGAAGAAGAGTCCTGAGTCCATCTTCCTGATAAGGCAAAGGGTCGAGGAGTCGCTTGCCCGCTACGTTGACAGGTTCCAAGAGGAGATCCTGGATGTCCAGGAGGTGCCGGGATATGCTCTCCAGATGGCCTTCACCGTTGGGCTGAAGGAGGGCTTCTTCAAGATGAGCTTGACTCGGAAGGCCCCCTTTCCTTCGAGGAGCTGATGGAAAGGGCGACAGAGGAGATAGCCATGGATGCGGCCAACCCGGCATTCGTCAAGAAGTTGGCGATGCTAACAGAGACAGAGTCAAAGGAGCAAGGTGGCCCAAGGCATCAAGAAGGAAGAAGGAGGGAGGAGCAGAGAGCTCAGGGGTTCCAGGGACAGGAGGGTCCGGAACCAGGCTGGAGGCGGCAGGGAGGGCCTGCCCAGTGTTGGAACCAACAAGGTCGATTCCCCCTAAAGCTCGGAACGACTGGGGCAGCTCACGCTTACTCCCTTGGGATCACACTCGAGGCGAAGAACTAGACCGGAGGCTCCAGCGAGGAGGTCCCACCTCGTACCCGGAAGAGACTAAAGCCCTTCCCCTCCCTAGCCAATGCTGAGCTAGGTGCCTTAGAAGAAGTGGAAGGAGTCAAGAAAGCTTGCCCTTCTAAGGCACCTTACCGGTCTATTTATAGGCCTCTGAACTGGGATTGCAAATAACCAATTTACACCGCCCTGAAATTACCAGAATATCCCTGGCTAGGTCTGCCAACAGCCAAACTCCGCTGTCCGCAAGCCACCCAGGGTAAAAAGGGTAAAACACCCCTGGGGCCAAAAAAGTGGGCCCGACCCTACCTGAACCGGCCTTGAACCAAAGTGGCACTTGGCGAGTACTCCTCCATAAGGTCCTCTCGCATGGCGAGAGGGCGACCCCGGGCAAGAGCTCCACTCCTGGAGCCTTCTCGCGCGGGGAGCTGGCCACTCGCCGAAAAAGCTTCCCGTCTCGGCATTCACCTATCATAAGCCATGCTCCTCTTAGGCCATCTCGCTTGATGCAGTGAACCTCACTCCTTACCCTGTCTCCTGGCACCTCTCGCCTGGTGCCTCTCTCCTGGCACCTCTTCCCTTGTACCTCTCTCCTGGTGCCCTCTCGCTCAGCTCTCTCGCTCGCCTGCGAGTCCGAGGTTGTACACAATCCCCGCTCTTTTCGAGGTTGTTTTCAAGCTCGGAAAGATAGTTCAACCGAGGCTCGTGGTAGTACGGCGAATTTATTGGTGGGGAATCTTCGGGTGGGCCCCTTGCCTAGTCTATAAATACGAAAATCGCCTCCCCGCAAGGGGCCATCCTCTTCCTGCATCTGCCTCTATGTCTCTCAGTCAAAGTTTTCGGGACCGCATCGCGGCCGTGCGCCAACGGAACAAGGCGACGGCGGCGGGTCTGAACAAGATCCCCGCACACGATTCTCCTTCGCTACCGCCATCCACCTCTCTCCCAAAAAAGGCAAAGGTTCCGGAGCCTCCCCTCTCGGCAGGAGAACCTTCTCGCTCCTTTCCGAGGGGGTCTGTACCTCCCACTCCAGCTAGTCTCAAAGGAAAAGAGGTGAGTCTTTCAAACCTGCTATGATCTCTTGCACCACACATTTTTTACTTGCTACCTTTTCCCAGAAAATCTCGGCGCCTCCTCATCGTCCTGAGACCATTTTTATCAACATTTCTGAGCTTCCTTCCCGGCCTCTCTCGCCCCAAGCCTCCACTCCCCCCTCCACCCCCGTGACGAGGAGGGATGATCCTTCTACCACATCGGGCTCCACCCGCCGCTTCGGTAAGAGGCCCTACTCCTGACACCTGCTCTCTTCTTCTTGCCGCCTACTTTTTCCTTGTCGTTTTATCTCTTTGGCTCCTCCATAGGTGTGAGTGGAACCCCTGTCGAGGACTCACTGGTTGCCGACTCGCCGGTCGACGATTACTCCAGGCAGCTGGCCCCTTCGCCTCCTCCTCCTATAGATGAGATCGAGGACTACCTGGGCAACCCCACGGACCCCATAGAGATGAAGCGTAAGGTGGTCGAGATGCTGCGGAAGCACGCGTGCATCATTCAAGCGCTGGAAAAAGGGAAACAAGCCGCAGACCACCGGATCGACTGGCTAGAGGTGGAATGCGCTCGCCTGTCTTCGGAGATAGACGCCGACATTGAGGTGGACCAAATGAACCCTCAAGCAATCTTAGATGACGTCGACCAACAGCTCCGTCTCGCCCGCAGTGGTGTCGAGGCGGATCGCGTCTTCCACCTCCCCAGTCGTCCTCCCTGCGTGAGAAGCCGCGGGGGAGGACGATGGAGGTGGGATAAGAATTGACGAGAGCTCCGCCTTCTTTCCTTTCGCCTCTCGCCTCTCGCTTCTCGCTCTTTCGTTCGCCTTGTCTCTGTAACAAAATACTTGTTTATATATCGCCAGCTGAGCGCTTTTCGAACTTGCCACCCGTCTTTATGCGAGATTAAATTTATTAATTTGGTGATTTGTGTACAACCCGTATTCGACGAGGAGAGGCCCCACCACAGCCAGGTCACCAGAAGTCAAAGTCAACGATCCAAGAGTGAGGTCAAGGTCAAGCCGCGAGCCAACAAAAGGTATGGGCGAGTATGGCGAGCTCCCCACGCATACTCGCCAGGTGGCGACTAAGGCGAGATACTCGCCCGACCAGTGCGAGCTCCCCAGAAAGTCGCTCGATCGCCAGGGTGGGGGTATAAGTAAGACCCCCCCCCCCCCCCCCCCGCTCTCTTTGGATTTCCCTATAAATAGGACCTTAGGGGTACGAAGGAGAGGACCAGAAGCTCTCGGATAGTTACTCGCGAATTCCAGCTCGCGCGTCTCCTTCGTATCTAGCTCGGCCATTCTGGTTGAGAAGGGGTTGCTTCACCTAAGCAACCGGGTACGTGGTGGGACCTTCCTGCCGCAGCGTCTGGGGTCTTGTTTCCTTTGCTCGTCCTGGGCCATCCGATTTCACTGCGAGACCGGTGGCCTTAGGCCGCCTAGTCCGATTCTGAGGTCGGGATTTTCTCGGTTTCAACACTTGGTGCGGTGAGCGTGGATAGCAGCCAAGGAGGAAAGTTTCGTGGTTGAGAAAGATGGTCAATGGTGGTGATCAAGGCGAGGTGGCGGGCAACTCGGCAGGAGCAGGAACCTCGGAGAGAGGTGGCGGGTTTGTGACGGTAGCGGCTTTTGAGGAGTTCGCGAAGAGGATGGAGAAGGCGATACTCGTCGGATTCGCCAACCCACCGGAGATCACGGCGACTTCTCCCCATCGCCTGACCCCGCCGGGCGAGGAGGAGCCAACCCGGCGAGCAGGAAAGGAGCCCGCCTGTGTGAGAGAGGAGCAACCGATTCCGCCGCGTCATCACCCCGCGAGCAGCCAGGGCATCCGGTTCCGAGATCAGGAACTCTCGGCGAGGTATGGGAATACTCGCCGATGGAGCGAGCACGAGTATTCGAGTGAGGAGGATAATCGCCGTCTCCAGGAAGGGAGGAGCCCCTTCTGCGCTGAGGTCCTCACGGCCCATGTCCCCGACAATTTCTGAGAGCCGCAGGGAAGAGAGGAGAAATAACAACCTCAGGGAGCAAGGAGGAGGAAGGGAGGCGATGACCATAACGCAACGGGCCGCGAAGCGCCGGCGAAAGGAGAAGCGATAGGAAAGGCAGCAGGAAGCGGCAATTCCCCTCTACTGCGATATCCATCGAGTAGAGGGGCATGGGACCTTGGCCTGCCCCGAGTTTTGGGAGGACAGGAGGAGGTTGGAGGCGATGGAGGCAGAGAGAGAGCAGCCAAGGCAGGAGGCCCCAGTCGGGCAGGTAGCCTTCCAAGCGCCGCAGAGGAGGAGGAGTGAGAATAGGGTTGACCAGGGGGGCCGAGGAAACGTTATTCCCGGTCCGGGAGGCGGACACGTCGGGGTGATCAATGGGGGCGCAGGGCTTGGAGCTTCCCGCAAGGGTAGCCTCCACCAAATCTACAAGAGGAGCGTCGCCTCGACATCGCAGACTCCTCCGTTGCTGAACGAGATAACCTTCTTGGAGGAGGACATGCTGTGGAACGAAAACCCCTTCCATGACGCGTTGGTGATTCAAGCAGCCATCGAAGACTTCACCGTCGACCGAATCCTCGCGGACAACGGGAGCTCGGTGAATGTCATTTTCAAAAGAACCTTTGTGGGGCTGCAGGTGGAAGCATCCAGGGTCCAGGCCGCGGATGGGCATCTCTTTGGCTTCTCAGGAGAGAAGAAAGAGGTGGAAGGGGGAGTGGAGCTGCTGGTCACCCTCGGGGGTACTTCAATCCGGTGCCGGTTTGTCATCGTCGACGCACCCAGCGGCTACAACGCCATTTTCGGGCGGCCTCTCATCAACTACTTCAAGGTCGTCCCGTCGTCGTACCATCAATGCCTGAAGTACTGCCGGGATGACGTCCAAGTCCGAATCAGGGGGGATCGTCCAAGTCCGAATCAGGGGGGATCTGAAGGCCTCTCGGGAGTGTTACCTGAACGCTGTCAGCACCATCAGCTGGATGGGTGACGCAGAGAGGATGGAGAAGATGATGGAGCATGAGGAGGGCCTGCAAGCTGCCGAAGAGCTAGAGGAGGTGGAGGTGATCTCCCCGAAAGGAGAGCCTGAACTGCTGAAGGTCGGAGGAGCCTTGCCCTAGGAGGGGAAGGCGGAGATAGCTGCTTGCCTACAGGAGAACGCCGACATCTTCGCGTGGAGTGTCGCCGAGATGCCAGGGATAGATGCCAATGTTGTCTGTCATCGCCTCAACCTGGATCATGCGGTAGCTCCGGTTCGTCAAAGGCAGAGGAAGAGCGCCACCGCGCTGGCCGAGCCGATCAGGGAGGAGGTGCGAAAGCCGTTAGAGGCAGGGTTCGTCTCGGAGATCCAGTATCCAGGCTGGGTCTCCAATGTTGTAATGGTAAAGAAGTCCGGAGGGGGCTGGAGGTTATGTATCGACTTTTCAATGTTGAATAAAGCTTGCCCGAAGGATTGTTATCCCCTGCCTCAGATCGACGCGCTGGTTGATTCCACCGTCGGGTTTCCTGTGATGAGTTTCCTTGATGCTTTTTCAGGGTATCATCAGATCCGGATTCATCCCCCCGATTGCCGTGACGTCTCCTTCATCACTGGCGACGGATGCTATAGCTACAAGATGATGCCCTTCGGGCTCAAAAACGCCGGCACGATGTATCAAAGAATGATGGACCAGGTATTCAAAGAGCAAAAGGGGCGGAATTTGGAAGTCTATGTGGACGACCTTCTCGTTAAAAGCAAGAGCGTCGCGAAGCACATGGTGGATCTGACGGAGACCTTCGCCACCCTGAGGAAGTACAAGATGCGGCTTAACCTGGCCAAATGTGTCTTCGGCGCGGGAAGGGGGAAGTTCCTGGGTCATCTCCTTACTCCTCAGGGGGTGGAGCCTAACCCCGACAAGGTGAAAGCCATCATGGAGATGACCTCCCCAAGAGATTCCAAGGAGGTCCAAAGGCTGACTTGAAGGCTGGCGGGCCTTAGTCGTTTCCTCTCCAAGGCCGGAGAAAAGTGTTCCCCATTTTTTAAAGCCCTTCGGGGAAACCAGAAATTCGAGTGGACCACGGAGTGCGAGGAGGCTTTTGAGAAGCTCAAACAACAACTAACCCGAGCTCCTCTCCTCCAAGGTCCACAGGGCGGCAAAGACCTCTTACTTTATCTGGGAGTGGGAGCTGAGGCGGTCAGTTCGGTGTTGGTTCGAGAAGAAGGAAGGAGACAGCTCCCCATCTACTATGTGAGCCGGGTGTTGCGGCAAGCAGAGACAAGGTATCCTATCTTGGAGAAGCTAGTTTTCGCTTTGGTAGTTTCGGCTCGGCGGCTCCTCCCATATTTTCAAGCTCATTCCATCAAGGTGGTCTCCGATCATCCCTTAAGGAGTATCTTGGATGGGGTAGAGCATTCTGGTAGGCTGGCCAAGTGGGCGGTGGAGCTCAGCGAGTTCGACATCTCGTATTCCCCAAGGGTAGCCATCAAGGCCCAGGCGGTAACAGATTTCCTGGCCGACTTCTCGGCCGAGGTAGAGGTAGACGTGGGCGCTTACCGACCAGTCTCTTGGAAGATGTTTGTGGACGGAACATCCGGCAAGTTTTCTGTGGGAGCCGGAGTCGTGTTGGTTAGCCCCCAGGGAACTAGGATCGAACAAGCCGTCGAGATCCTCTTCCCTATTACAAATAACCAGGCAGAGTACGAAGCCATGGTGGCCGGCTTGCGTCTCGCCAAGGACTGTCAATCAAGGACATCCGTGCTTTCACCGATTCAATGGTAGTCGATTCCCAGATTCGGGGAGAGTTCGAGGTATATGACCCCACCTGCAGCAATACCTGGTCAAGTTTAAGGGTCTGATCGGGGGGTTCCAGTCCTTCTTCGTAGAGCATGTGCCCCGAGAAGACAATGCCAAAGCTGACTACCTTGCCAAGTACGGTCCCCGGGCTGGGGGGACGGTCACCGAGCTGTTTCGAACATCCATCGAAGAAGGAGAGATGATGGAGATCGAGCAGCAGTCCTCGTGGAAGGATCTATTCGTTACGTTCTTAACGACGGGTCAGCTGCCCTCGGACGGGCAGGACCAAAGGAAATTCCGATACAAGGCCGCGTACAACCTGCTACTCAACGCCGAGCTTTATCGCAAGACCATCTCGGGCCCCTTGGCCAGATGCTTGTCAGAAATCGAGGTCCCCCGAGTTCTCGAGGAAATTCACTCAGGGGAATGCGGCAGCCATTCCGGGACCCGCACTATGGAGCAGAGAATCCTGAGGCATGGCTACTTCTGGCCCACCATCCGGAAGGACGCAGAGGCTTACTCCAAAAAATGCTCCCAGTGCCAGCTCTTCGCGCCCCTCCAGCTTCAATCGGCTCAACACCTCTGCTCGATCACCGCTCTGTGGCCCTTTGCCATCTGGGGGATGGATCTGGTCGGCTCGTTCCCTCAAGCTAGTGGACAGAGGAAGTTCATACTGGTGATGATCGACTACTTCTCCAAGTGGATCGAGGCCAAAGCCTTGGCCAAGACCACCTCCCAGATCATCAAGAATTTTATCTGGGGGGAAATCGCGTGCAGGTTTGGGATCCCGCTGGCTATCGTCACCGATAATGGGTCGCAGTTCGCCAGTTTGGAGCTGGAGGACTTCTGTAAGTAATTGGGCACAGATCTTCGGTTCGCCTCAGTGCACCATCCTCGGAGCAACGGACAAGTAGAAGCTGCCAACAAGTTCATCGTCAACCTACTGAAGAAGAAGGTCACCAACTTAAAAGGAAACTGGGCCGAACAGCTCCCCTCGGTCCTATGGGCTCTGAGGACGACCCCGAACTCGGCCACGGGGGAAACGCCTTTCAAGTTATCCCACGGGTCTGAGGCACTCATCCCAGTGGAGTTCGAGGTGCGAAGTCCGAGAGTGGTGGCAGCCGAAGGCGGGAGCGAGGAATGGCGACTGGAGAACGAGGATGCCCAGAGGCTCTCCCTGGATTACGTGGAAGAGCTTCGAGACTTGGCCTCCATACGCCAAGAGGAAGTCAAGAGGCGCATGGCGAGGCACTTCGACAAAAATGTCCGCCTAAAAAACTTCCTCGCAGGAGATCTGGTCATGAAAAAGGTAGACGTCGCTGGACGGGGAGCCGCCGTAGGCAAGCTGCATCCCAATTGGGAAGGCCCCTTCATTGTCCAAGAAGCCCTGGCCGCGGGGGGCTATTACCTACAAGATCAAGCAGGGGTGCAGCTAAGCAGAACTTGGAGTGGGGATGATCTGAAAAGATTCTACCCCTAGTTGTAAACACGTGTATCTATTTTTGTAAAGATGTTATTCTAATATACAGTGGTGGCTGAATTGTTCTCCTTCTTTGTGTTAAAAATGCCTCGAGGCTTCTGAGTGCTTCCAGGATCCGCCTCGCCGTCGACTCCGGGAACCAGTGGTCGATTTGTTCCTTATACGTAGCCCAGTATGGATGATAGGATGATGCTTCGGGATTTTAAGCGCCCTTGTAAGACCGAGCCTCTACATTGTTGGCCGAGATCAGCTCCCCCCTTGCATGTCGGCCTATGTCTCCCCGAGTGCATCTCTCCTCCAACTGGAGGAACTACGAGGAACAAATGTGCGCCCCAAATCACCCGGACTCGGGGGGAGGCCGACTTCGTCAAGCACCTAGAAGAGGATCTCAAGTGATCGGCAAGGCTGGATAACCTGCCGAAGAAAGGGCAGGGACGAGCCCAGGGCGATGTGTTGGTTCCGAGTGCATTCGAAAAGGGCCCTCGATGAACATCACCCCCCCCCCCCCCGTCCGGACGCTGGCACTCGCGGCCATTGAGCGTAGTTGGAAGCGATCTTCACTATCAGATCGGGATACGTGCCTTCAACCCGTTCCTTCTAAATAGCCCAATACGGATGATAGGACGATGCTTCAGGACTTTAAGCGCTATTGTAAGACCGAGCCTCTGCACTGACGACCGAGATCAGCTCCCCCCTTGCATGTCGGCCCATGTCTCCCCAAGTGCATCTCTCTCCCAACTGGAGGAGTTCTTAGGAGCGGGTCTGGGCGTTCCCCCCCGATTTGGCAGGTTCGAGAGCATCTCCGAAAGGAGAAGATTGCGTTTCTACCGAGATATTCATGCTATAAATTCTCAAACGTCTCCCAAGTGACAGGATCTCCTCGATTGAAACCAAGACTTCGAGTTGAGCAGCGTCATAAGATCGGTATCCCCACGAGCTCCTCTCCTCGAGAATCGGTTGATTTCCTCGATTGAAATCAAGACTTCGAGTTGAGCAGCGTCGTAAGACCGGTATCCCCACGAGCTCCTCTCCTCGGGAATCGGCCGATCTCCTCGATTGAAATCAAGACTTCGAGTTGAGCAGCGTCGTAAGACCGGTATCCCCACGAGCTCCTCTCCTCGGGAATCGGTCGATCTCCTCGATTGAAACCAAGAATTCGAGTTGAGCAGCGTCGTAAGACCGGTATCCCCACGAGCTCCTCTTCTCGAGAATCAGCTGATCTCCTCGATTGAAATCAAGACTTCGAGTTGAGCAGCATCGTAAGACCGGTATCCCCACGAGCTCCTCTCCTCGGGAATCGGCTGATCTCCTCGATTGAAACCAAGACTTCGAGTTGAGCAGCGTCGTAAGACCGGTATCCCCACGAGCTCCTCTCCTCGGGAATCAGACGATCTCCTCGATTGAAATCAAGACTTCGAGTCGAGCAGCGTCATAAGATCGGTATCCCCACGAGCTCCTCTCCTCGAGAATCGGTTGATTTCCTCGATTGAAATCAAGACTTCGAGTTGAGCAGCGTCGTAAGACCGGTATCCCCACGAGCTCCTCTCCTCGGGAATCGGCCGATCTCCTCGATTGAAATCAAGACTTCGAGTTGAGCAGCGTCGTAAGACCGGTATCCCCACGAGCTCCTCTCCTCGGGAATCGGCCGATCTCCTCGATTGAAACCAAGACTTCGAGTTGAGCAGCGTCGTAAGACCGGTATCCCCACGAGCTCCTCTCCTCGGGAATCGGCTGATCTCCTCAATTGAAATCAAGACTTCGAGTTGAGCAGCGTCGTAAGACCGGTATCCCCACGAGCTCCTCTCCTCGGGAATCAGCCGATCTCCTCGATTGAAATCAAGACTTCGAGTTGAGCAGCGTCGTAAGACCGGTATCCCCACGAGCTCCTCTCCTCGGGAATCGGCCGATCTCCTCGATTGAAACCAAGACTTCGAGTTGAGCAGCATCGTAAGACCAGTATCCCCACGAGCTCCTCTCCTCGGGAATCGGCCGAGCTCCTCGACTCGACGCCTGCTAAGCCTGGATTCGTATCGAGGAGCGGGTATGCCCCGCGCGAGTAGGCGAATATGCCCCACGCGAGTAGGCGAGTATGCCCCGTGCGAGTAGGCGAGTATATCCCGAGCGGGTAGGCGAGTTACTCTCGGGCAGGCGGGCGAACGTTCCTTAGGCATACGGGCGAATGCGTCACGACGAGCGGGTGATCGATATTCGGGGCGGCATATACGCGAGATAAGCAGTCATCTAGCGAGCACTCCTCACCGGGCCTATGAGCCTAGCGAGCGATATCAACCGTTACGCGAGTAAAGAATTACAAAGAATAAATAACTTGTATAAATATGTAAACTTTACAAGTTTCAAAAGGTCCATCTGCACCCGAGCATGACGGAGATCGGCGAGCGACTACGACTCAGCGTCGCCAGTATCCGGCCGATATTCCTCATCTCCGACGTCCACGTCTTCCTCTTCCTCGCCATCTTCATCATTGCTCTCGCCGCTGCTGCTCACTGTCACTGCTGTCGGAGTCACTGGAGCCTGACGGAGAAGGGATGCGGTCTGGAGAGATCGTCCCCTCAACGAGCAGCTCAGGGATAAGCTCGTCAACGGTGAGAAGCCTATCCCTCTCGACAAGCTGCCCGTTGATCCTCAAACGTGCGAGTATGATGTTGCCAGCCGTCCGCGCTATCTCGCGGTGGACAGAGGACCTCTCCTCCCACAGAACCCGGGACCGTTTGACAGCCCACAGCGGATCGTCCTCGGGTCGCGGCGCCTCCGACAACAGGGCAGAGGAACTCGCGCGTCCTTCGGCGGCGACTAGCCGAGTCTCCATCTCGGCTACGCGAACCTGGGCCGCCTCCAGCTCGGCTTGCGACATGGCGAGCTTCTCCTCGCACTCATATAACCTCTTCGCAGCCTCGATTTCAGCAGCCTGCGAGGCATCGAACGTTAGTACATATCCAGACTAGCTGAATCACATATCGCCACCCGAAGGTCATTTACCTCAAAGTCCTTCCAGCGGACCGACTGCATGCCGAGTTCTATGGCTTTCTTAGAAACGATTTTCAAAGCTTCCGTTGTCTCCAACAACTTCCTCGCCGTGAAATGCCCCAGCTCGGCAGCTCGCGCAAGCGAGCAGGCGGACTGATGTGCAAGCTCCGGCGGGGCGAGCTCCAGCATTGACTCGGCGTCGACACACCCATATAAGGCGTGGAGGACGGCGAAGGCCTCCCCCTTATCCTCCCAGTCCGTCGACCAGGATGGGAGGTTGGTGCTCAGCGACACCAGATGCTCCTCCGCCGACCAAGTCACCAGCGGGCGACCATGAGCGTCCACCACCCCTCGCCCGAGGTTGTAGTTGGGGTGGAAGCGAGGTGCCCGAGCCTCCAGCGGCGACTCGTGATCGTCGGACTGAGGCGACGACACCTTCGCCTTCTTGTTCGCCGGCCCCGGCGACCTCGCCCTCGCTTTTCCCTTGGTGACTTTATTTTTCTCCCCAACATCGGGCGGAGGGTGAGCTTCAGAAAGGGGGGTGACAACTTCCTTCGCCGGAGGGTGCGGTTTCTCCGGAAGCTCGTTGGCTACTGCAAAAGCACGTGATATGGTTAGTACGAGCTGCGGCAAAAGGTAGCGAGTCGGCGAGCATACGACATCTCGACCTCCCTTACCCTCGTTGGGATGAACTGCCTCCAGCGAGTTGACATTGAGCCGCCAATAGATGACGTCGAACCGGCAACCTCGGAAGGACTCGAACAGTTGTTCGCGAGCGCCTTCCAAGATCGGCGGGAGGAAGGCGACGTCGGCAGGTTGGTGCGGCCTTCCCAGGAGATCCCCAAAGTCGCCATACACGACCACCAGAAGCTCGCTCCAGCGATGGACTTTGTTCGCAGTCCCCACCAGGGTGCAAACGTGGCTGCTGAAGAAGACGACCCCCTCCGATGTCGCGACGAAGGCGAACACTCGGAGAAAAACGAAGAGGTCAAAGACGATCCTCTCCTCCCAAAGGTAGAAGAGGAACCCCATGATAATCGTCATTCCGTTGGGGTTAATCTGCGCGGGAACGATACCGAAATTTCGCAGGATTTCGCAGAGCTCGGGCCAAAAAGGAAGTCGCAGGCCACCGTCGAAGTGGCGCAGCGACAGCACGAGCCCACCCTCAATACGGGTATTGAGTCGCTCGCTGCGAGTTGGGAGCCTCGCCGAGTATCCTTCCGGAAGTAGACGCTCTTTAAAGCCCTCCAAATCCCTGTCTGAAGTTATCGATTTCTTGAAAGCCGCGTCGGCAAAATTGATGGCGTGAGTTTGTCGGCGAGCACTAGCGTCATCACCAACCATCCTCGCGAACCGCGAATAAGAAAGGAGGAAGAAGCGAGCAAGAGGGATACTCGCGAGGCGGATTGATAAGTTCGCATCAGCGTACTTATGTTCTACCTACCCCTCCTATTTATAGGCCTAAGGCAAGAAGGGGGGTATTCGTTTCCGCGAGCATCGATCGACGTTGCGCGAAGGAAGGGGCTACACACCAGCGACGTCGGGCCCATCTCGCGCAACGAAGCAAGGACGCTGTGGCGCTCGCCAAAAACCTGCATGAGTAAACTCGGATACCATGGATGTAAATAAAGTTACGAGATAATCAGTAGCGAGAGGAATAGTCGCCCGGTTTATTTAAAATAATACTGTTCGTTACAACAACGCCAAGTGGCGAGGGAATCTAGAACAAAAAACAAAACTACATCCTAGGCGGCCGCTCCGGAGGATGAGGATGTCGCCCGGCCCAGCCCATCTCGCGCGCCCTCCGGAAGTGCTCCGTCGCCAGCGCCATCGCGTCGTCGCCAAGCCGCAGCTGCTCTTCCATCCTCGTCAGTCGCCCCACCGAGCCCATACTCGCTCGAATCCCAGCCAACTCGTCCAAGACGAGCTGGAGGCGGTGATTGTTAAGAGCCAGCTGGCGGTCATTCTCCTTCACGATGTGAAATCGAGCTTCGTAGCTCTCCAAGGTGGTCTGGAGCTCCTCTACCCTCGCCATGCGCACCTCCAGAGCTGAGATTCGGCGGTGAGGCTCACAGATAACGAGCTGGTCGAACTTAGTCTCCAGCTCCATGTAGGCGCGAGCGGCAGCGTGACGGTACTCGCTCCCCGACAGTCCGATGGAATCGATGAAGGCCGACCCAGGAGTCGCCGGGCAATCTGTCGTTAAGGCAAGTCACAATCAGAAATCAACGACCAAGCAAGATCAAGGGTAGCTAGAGATAGAAGAGCTCACCACGGCGAGGAGATCGAGACCGACGCGGTGGAGAAACGCGACCGGAGGTATCTCGCCTACCCGAAGACGAACCCCCAAGGTGGTCGGCAGGCCTGCCCTGACCGCGACCTCCCTGTCCGCGCCCTCCATGCTCGAGGTTTTCAACCCACGGCGGAAAGTAACTCGGCCGCGGCTTATCTGATTTCTTCGGCAGAGACAAAACCTGAGACAAACTCGTCGGCTGTTGTAAACTTTTCGGCGGAGACGGCGGATGTCGCAGCAAGCCCGCCTTCTGCTGGGCGGACAAGGGTGGCGGCGGTGGTAAGACGGTGCCCCTCGCCTTTTCAACCACATCCAGAGGTGGCGGTGGTGGAAAGGAAGTGCTCGCCGGGAGGTCCTTGCTCGCCGGGAGGTCCTTGCTCGCCGGTGGCCGTGACGAGTCTGGCGCGGAGGCCGGAAGATCCTTGCTCGCCGGAAGATCCTTGCTCGCCGGAAGGTCCTTGCTCGCCGGAAGATCCTTGCTCGCCGGGAGGTCCTTGCTCGCCGGAAGATCCTTTCTCGCCGGGAGACCCTTATTTGCCGGAGGGTTTCCTTTCACCAGGGAGGTCCCCGTCATCTTCTTTGCAGCAACATTTATCCGAACCGTGTGCGCGGTCTGGGGAGGTTTGCCAGCAGCAAGGGCGAGCAGCGGCGCGGAGCTCAGGGGAGCGATATCCAGTGGCGCGTCGGCATCACGCGAAGGGGAGTCTGCATAAGACAACCTGATCAGCGAGAAGCACAGCGATTAAACGATGAAAAAAAGGGGTCGGAGCAGCGACCTGTTACGGTAACGACTTTGACTTGGGATGTAGTCGACACCTTGGCGACTTCGGGATTCTTGTTGGTGCTAAGGGGGACCAGGTCCGGAACGTCGCCCAAACCAAGGTCGTCGAGGAGTTTTTGGGTACTGGCGGAAGGCGCGGGTTTGACCGCCACCGCCGCAATTGGCTCAGAAGGTGGAGGCGAGTCGATCGGCGAGGAGGCGGGTTTCTTGAGCTTCTTGGCCTTCTTCTTTTTCGGCGACAACAGGTCGGCCGCGACATCTCCCTCGCGCGGCCTTTTTGGTCTGGCGATGCCGAGGGGGCCAGATAGGGAGGCGAGGCTGTCTTCGAGAAGCTTCGCGTTGGCATCCGACATGGTGGGCGAGTTTCGAGGATCCGCCCCAACAACCAGGCCCCCCCTCTATTTATAGACTTCGTCGAGCAGTGGGCAAAGCGAGCAAATAGATGCTCGGCGTAGCAGCTCGCCGAATAAGCGTTGGATGTTTCTTTCAGGCCTCCTTCGTCGCCCAAAAAGAGCGGGGATTGTGTACAACCCGTATTCGAAGAGGAGAGGCCCCACCACAGCCAGGTCAGCAGAAGTTAATGTCAACGATCCAAGAGTGAAGTCAAGGTCAAGCCGCTAGCCAGCAAAAGGTATGGGCGAGTATGGCGAGCTCCCCACGCATACTCGCCAGGTGGAGATTAAGGCGAGATACTCGCCCGACCAGTGCGAGCTCCCCAGAAAGTCGCCCAATCGCCGGGGTGGGGGTATAAGTAAGACCCCCCCCCCCCTCTCTCTTTGGATTTCCCTATAATAGGACCCCAGGGGTACGAAGGAGAGGACCAGAAGCTCTCGGATAGTTACTCGCGAATTCCAGCTCGCGCGTCTCCTTCGTATCTAGCTCGGCCATTCTGGTTGAGAAGGGGTTGCTTCACCTAAGCAATCGGGTACGTGGTGGGACCTTCCTGCCGCAGCTCCTGGGGTCTTGTTTCCTTTGCTCGTCCTGGGCCATCCAATTTCACTGCGAGACCGGTAGCCTTAGGCCGCCTAGTCCGATTCTGAGGTCGGGATTTTCTCGGCTTCAACAATTTGCCTGTTTAAACGGTGCGACAGCGTTAATATCTTCTTTTATGCTAATTTTAACCTTTGTTACTTTTATTTCCCTGCATCCATCTTTTCACCGCCTTCTTGGGCTGATGGCCCACTTAGGGTTCCACCGCCCGAGGCTTGGAGGGAGAAGGGTCGATCGACGCTTGCCCTTCCCCGGCGTGGTCCTCTATCCGCTTATCCTCCTACTTATGAGGGCTATAAATACCCCCGTTGCATCGACTGGAAACATGTTTTCCTAGACTTCCGCTCGCGGCTCCCCCTCCTTCCCCAGCTCGCCTCGCGCTCCAGCCCCCTCACCCTTCCTCTTTACTGTCCTTCGTGTCTTCTCGCTGGTCCTCCTCTCGCCAACTTATCCCTTGTCTCGCGCTCCATGGGAAAAAGGAGGCCAGAGGATGGCGAGGGCCGCAGCTGCTGTGGGAAGAGATTCTCCGACCACGATTTTCCTCCCGGTCGTCTCTCTGCCGATGAATACGAGGCCTTCCGGAGCGAATTTTTGCCGAAGGGCTACGAGTCACGCCCTCCCAAGGTTGGCGAGAGCGTGAATACATTCTACCCGGGTGAGCTCGCCTTCCCCGTCTCGTATTTCGAGGCGGGGCTCCGGCTTCCCCTCTAGTCCGAGGTGAAGCAAGTTCTCAAGTACTTCGGCGTTGTGCCTACCTAGTTGAACCCCAACGCGATCTCGGTTATCGTTGCGTTCGCGTGCTACATGCGGCGGGAGAGAATAGAATTCAGTCTCACAGTCTTCCGGAAGATGTTCGTCTACCACGCCAATCAAGACGGTGTCTCCTTCTTCACCGGGCTGAATCTGAAAGTCTGCGAGACACCAAACAAAAATCATCACTGGCTAACCCGCTTCGTCTTCATCCGCGGGAACCTGGGCGGCGTCCCTCTCGCGCCCGTCTCACCCGCGAAAATCTTCTATGTCACTCCGCAGGTTGGCGGTTCGGACAAACTTCTCTGCGAGTACCTCGCTAGAAAGAACTTCGAGGTCAGGTTTTTGAGACGGGGGCTCGCCTCACTGCTCCCCGTGCTCCCTGGAGAAGGTATGCTCGACCCCTCGTCTTTTTCCTGCCTTCGGTACTTTCCTCTCGCTGAGCCTTTTCCTTGACTCTATCTCGCTCCCTCCAGGAGAGAGGAACGTGCTGGTGCACCAATATCAAGCCATCTAAAGACGTGGCTCTCGCCAATATGGCGGCCGAGGCGACCAAAGATTTGTTGGCCCCTCCTCCTCGAAAGAGGGCGGCTGAGGACACGGCCCCCTCTTGCTTCAGCCCCTCAAAGAAACTAAGGATGAAGTTGAAGAAGGTAGTCTCCTTCCCTTCCGAGAAGGGCAAGGTCCCTGCGGACACAGCGGCGACGCCGGGATCCTTGAGCCCCATATCCCTGGGATCTGAATCTCCCCACCCGCCTCCCTTGACCTCTCCGCACAGGGCCATCTCGCTTCCTGAAGACGCGGCCCCTCTCGCACCGCCCGCGAGCTCTTCTCACCAACCTCTTCGGTCCCCTTCTCGCGGGGAGGCTCCTCTCCAGTATCCTGCTCCATCCGCCCACCTAAACTTCAACGTGGGTCCGTCTGTCCCTGACGTTTCCAATGAGCCTTCGCTCATCTGGGATAAGGGGGCACATCGGGTATCCATTTCTACCCTTCTCCCCTCATGGAGAGAGCAAGTGGAGTCTTCTGCCCATGCCTTCTCCTTGGGATTCGACCCCTATGGGGGTCTCGCCCCTGACGCGCTCGACGCGGCCTCCACGCGTGATCTCATCTTCAGGACGGCCCACTCGCAGCTGCGTACCCTCGAGCTTTCTCATCGACTCTCGCGCCGCCTAATTTACAACACTCGAAGCTGGAAGGAGATAAACACCCAACTCGTTGCCGAACGCGAGAAGTCTGGGGATCTCACCAAGCGACTGGAGGTGGCCGAGAACCTTCTCGCCAAGGCCAGTGGTGAGTTGATACTGGGCCGGCCTTCTCAAGCACTCTCCCGCTAGATTTAACAGTTCGTTCTTTTTGCAGGATACTGAGACGGCTGAAAGGCTGCGTTCGCGAGTCGAGGAGCTGGAGACGGAGGTGAAGGAGCTGAAAACAGAGAAGACCCGGCTCAAAGAGGCCTCTACCTCTCGCTTGCAGGCCACTCCACCTCCTCCCGCGCATTATACGCACGACGAGGTCGAAGACTTTTGCCGGGATGCCAACATACGGACCGCCGAGCTCATCCTGAAGATGATGCGAGAGATGGGCGTAGTTAAAGATGATTGTGAGGACATCACCGCCCGGGACCTCGTGCCCGAGATTTATGGCGAGGACGAGGAGTCTTCGGTGGGCGAGAAGGACTAGGGCTCCTTGAGCATAACAGCCTTTTCCTTTCCTTTTTTGCTATGATTACAATGCCTCCCGATTTGGGAATGTACTGTATTAAAACACGAATATGATTCACGTGTATATATATATATATATTTGCTCGCGCCTGAAGCTAGCCTCTTTCTTTTTCTTCCTCCTCTTTTTTCCTTTTTCTCTCGCTTGGACAGCTCGCGAGATCCTCGAGATCCTTGGCGGCGAGAGGGGGTTGTCTTTCCCCTCGCCGACTGTTACCAGCAGACCTGGCCAATGGGGCGAGCTGGCGAGTCTCTGCCGCTTTCGCGAGCGTGGGGACACCTTCTCCTTCCTCTTGCGCAGCCTACCGGCTCCTCTCGGCGCGAGTCGACCTGGGGGGTCAATTGTCCCCCCCCCCCCTATCTTCTTTTCTTTATGTAGGAAGTCATCTTGAAGTATCCCCCCCTTGTGTTTCCCTGATTAATCAGTTTCTGTGTCAAGACCTCAGTTACCTGCTTCTGGAAAACACCCAACCCAGGTTACAGTCGTAAGGCATTTATGCTCTCCAACTGCAGCTTCTATTCCCCTATCCAGTATTGCAATGGAAACAAGTCCTTGCTCGCGAAAACTGTAGCCCGGTAGAGTAAGAAGGTAAGTGGGGATGAGGGAGGAGGTAACCACTCTGCAGAAGGGGCCTGATCCACCTTTTGTTATTGTTTTCAACCACCGAGGGAGCCTACAGCCCTGCTAGCTTGATGAGAGCCTGGTCAGCGGGTCTGCTTGGGGTCTCCTCTCCTCTTTCTCCTCCAACCACCGAGTGAGCCTACAGCTCTGCCAGCTTGATGAGAGCCTGGTCAGCGGGTCTGCTCGGAGTCTCCTCTCCTCTTTCTCCTCCAACCACCGAGTGAGCCTACAACCCTGCCAGCTTGATGAGAGCCTGGTCAGCGGGTCTGCTCGGGGTCTCCTCTCCTCTTTCTCCTCCAACCACCGAGTGAGCCTACAGCCCTGCCAGCTTGATGAGAGCCTGGTCAGTGGGTCTGCTCGGGGTCTACTCTCCTCTTTCTCCTCCAACCACCGAGTGAGCCTACAGCCCTGCCAGCTTGATGAGAGCCTGGTCGGCAGGTCTGCTCGGGGTCTCCTCTCCTCTTTCTCCTCCAACCACCGAGTGAGCCTACAGCCCTGCCAGCTTGATGAGAGCCTGGTCAGCGGGTCTGCTCGGGGTCTCCTCTCCTCTTTCTCCTCCAACCACCGAGTGAGCCTACAACCCTGTCAGCTTGATGAGAGACTGGTCAGCGGGTCTGCTCGGGGTCTCCTCTCCTCTTTCTCCTCCAACCACCGAGTGAGCCTACAGCCCTGCCAGCTTGATGAGAGCCTGGTCAGCGGGTCTGCTCGGGGTCTCCTCTCCTCTTTCTCCTCCAACCACCGATTGAGCCTACAACCCTGCCAGCTTGATGAGAGCCTGGTCAGCGGGTCTGCTCGGGGTCTCCTCTCCTCTTTCTCCTCCAACCACCGAGTGAGCCTACAGCCCTGCCAGCTTGATGAGAGTCTGGTCAGCGGGTCTGCTCGGGGTCTCCTCTCCTCTTTCTCCTCCAACCACCGAGTGAGCCTACAGCCCTGCCAGCTTGATGAGAGCCTGGTCAGCGGGTCTGCTCGGGGTCTCCTCTCCTCTTTCTCCTCCAACCACCGAGTGAGCCTACAGCCCTGCCAGCTTGATGAGAGCCTTGTCAGCGGGTCTGCTCGGGGTCTCCTCTCCTCTTTCTCCTTCAACCACCGAGTGAGCCTACAGCCCTGCCAGCTTGATGAGAGCCTGGTCAGAGGGTCTGCTCGGGGTCTCCTCTCCTCTTTCTCCTCCAACCACCGAGTGAGCCTACAGCCCTGCCAGCTTGATGAGAGCCTGGTCAGCAGGTCTGCTCGGGGTCTCCTCTCCTCTTTCTCCTCCAACCACCGAGTGAGCCTACAGCCCTGTCAGCTTGATGAGAGCCTGGTCGGCGGGTCTGCTCGGGGTCTCCTCTCCTCTTTCTCCCAATCGCCGTCTTCCAAGAGGGACGCCCCGAGGCGCATTGTGCTAGGAAATCATGACACCTTCAGAAAGTAAGATCATTAAAGTTATGTTCAAGCATATTCACAGGAAAATTATCATTATGGGTAAAAACGCTTCAGATCCTCACCGCTGCGGGTGCGATCCAGGGGTACCCCGTCCACATCCTGAAGGTGATACCCCCCTGACTTCAAAGCTTCTTTTACAATGAAGGGACCCTCCCAATTGGGGTTGAGCTTTCCTACCGAGGCCCCCCTACCCGCGACATCCACCTTCTTGAGGACCAAGTCCCCCTTTTGAAATTGCTTGACCCGGACGTGCTTATCAAAGTACTTGGACATCCGGCGCTTGACCTCCTCCTGTCGGATTGATGCTAGCTCCCGGAGCTCCTCTACAGGGTCGAGTGAAAGCCTCTGCTCCTCTCCGTTATCGACCTGCCACCTTTAATCTCCCTCCTTTGCTGTTGTTACCCTGGGAGATTCGACCTCAAACTCTACAGGTATGACGACCTCCGAGCCATGGGAGAGCTTAAAAGGTGTTTCTCCGGTGGCCGTATTCGGAGTAGTTCGCAGAGCCCACAGGACGGAGGGGAGTTGTTCCACCCAGCTCCCCCTCAAGTTCTCCACTTTCTTTTTTAAGAGATTCACAATGATCTTATTTGCTTCTTCCACCTGTCTGTTGCTTCGAGGGTGATGAACCGAGGCAAACCGAAGGTCTATGCCAAGCTGCACACAAAAGTCCACAAACCCCCTGCTAGCGAATTGTGGCCCATTATCGGTGACTATGGCCAAAGGGAGCCCGTGCCGGCAAATAATCTCTCCCCACACAAAGTTCTTGACCACTTGCGATGTCACTTTCGCCAAAGTCTTCACCTCCAGCCATTTCGAAAAGTAATCCACCATGACTAGTAGTAACCTCCTCTGTCCACTGGCTTGAGGAAACGGCCCAACCAGGTCCAGACCTCATATGGTGAAGGGCCATGGAGAGGTGATCGTTCGCAGCCTCTGTGCTGGGAGGAGCTGCAAGGGAGCAAACTCCTGACACTTTCTACACCTCTTAGCAAGATCCTCCGCCTCTTTCCGGAGGGTAGGCCAGAAATAGCCTTGCCTTAGTACCCTCCCTTCCAAAGTCCGACTCCCTGAGTGGCTTCCGCATTCCCCCGAATGGACCTCCTCCAATACCTTTGATGCTTCCTTCTCGGATACACACCGGGCTAGCAATCCGGACAATGTTTTCCGATAAAGTACTCCTTCCTTCAACAGATAATAAGCTGACTTGTACCTAATCCGCTTCCTCTCGAGATCCCCCTCGGGTAGATGCCCCGACGCCAAGAAGGCCACAAAAGGATCCATCCAAGACACCTCCTGGTCGACCTCCATTATCTCCCCTTCTTCTATGGAAGGCCTGAAGAGTTCGGTCATAGTCCCTCCGGCCTGAGGACCATGCTTTGTGAGCAAGTCCGCCTTAGCACTTTCTTCCCGAGGAACGTGCTGGATGGAAAAGCTATGAAACTGCCAAACGATACCCTTTATCTTTACCAGGTACAACTGGAGGGTCGGTTCCCTCACCTCGAACTCTCTATTGATGTGTCTTGCCACCACCAAGGAGTCCGTGAAGACCCTGATATCCTGTATGCCCAACTCTCTAGCCAGTCGAAGCCCGGCGATAATTGCTTCGTACTCAGCTTGATTGTTCGTGAGGGTGAAGTGCATCTTCAAGGCTTGCTCGATCTTAGTCCCCTCGGGACTCGTCAAGATGACTCCTCCCCCAAAAGAATTCTTACCAGAAGCTACATCCACCAACATCTCCCAAGCCACCACGGGAGATACCTCCACCTCCTTGGCCTCTACCACATAGTCCGCCAAGAAATCCGCCACTACTTGCGCCTTAATAGCCTCTCGAGGGATGTAGGAGAGGTCGAATTCGCTGAGCTCTATCGACCACTTGGCCAATCTTCCCGAGTGCTCGACCCCCTCGAGGATGCGGCGAAGAGGGTGGTCCGTCACGACCTGAATTGCATGGGCTTGGAAGTATGGCCTATGCTTCCGGGCCAACATGATGAGAGCGAAGGCCAGCTTTTCTAAGATGGGATACTTCAGCTCTGCCTTTTTGAGGGCCCTACTTACATAATAAATGGGGAATTGCTTCTTTCCTTCTTCTCGGACGAGGACCGAGCAAACCGCCCCCGTCCCTACCCCCAAATAGAGGAACAAACTCTCCCCTTCCCTCGACCCTTGAAGTAGTGGCGTCTCGGTAAGCTGCCGTTTGAGAGCCACGAAGGCCTCTTCGCATTCTAAGGTCCACTCGAACTCCCTTCCTCCCCTTAGAGTTCGAAAGAAAGAGGAGCACCTCTCTCCTGCCCTAGAGAGGAACCTGCTCAACCCTGCTAGATTGCCAGTAAGACGCTGGACCTCCTTGACATTCTTAGGAGATCCCAGCTCTAGTATCGCTTTTACCTTGTCGGGATTGGGTTCCACCCCCGCAGGAGTAAGGAGGTGTCCCAAAAACTTCCACCTACTGGCCCCGAATACACATTTCAAAGGGTTAAGCCTCATCTTATACTTCCTTACAGTTGTAAACGTCTCCTGCAAGTCCGAGACATGGGACCCGAGGTCCCGACTCTTAACCATCAAGTCATCCACATAGACCTCGAGGTTCCGCCCCTTCTGCTCTCGAAAAATCTGGTCCATCATCCTTTGATATGTTGCTCCCGCATTCTTTAGCCCGAAGGGCATCATGTGATAACTGAAGCACCCATCCTCCGTGACGAAGGTGACGTTCTTGACGTCCGGAGGGTGCATGCGAATCTGATGGTACCCTGAAAAAGTATCTAAAAAGCTCATTAGTGAGAAGCCGACAGCTGAGTCAACCAGCGCATCGATTCGAGGCAGGGGGTAACAATCCTTAGGTCAGGCTTTATTTAAAAGAGAGAAATCAATACACATCCTCCATTTCCCCTCCCCCTTTTTTACCATTACAACATTGCTCACCCACCCCGGATACCTGTTGGCAGATATGAATCCTGCTTGGAGCAGCTTCTCCACCTCTTCTCGGATAGGTCTAGCCATCTTGGAGGCGATGGCCCTCTTTTTCTGTTGGATGGGGCGGACCTTGGGGTCAAGGTTGAGATGGTGGCACGCCACGTCCGCGTCGATCCCTGGCATGTCCGCTGCGCTCTAGGCGAAGACGTCGATGTTCTCTTGCACGCACCTCCGGATCTCTTCCTGGTCTTTTGGAGTGAGCTCTCCGTTGATCTTTATCTTTTCCCTCCTTCCGTCCTTTGTGAGGATCTCCACTTCTAGAACTTCCACAGCCGCCCTCAACCTTGAAGGTTCTTCTTCCTCTGGCTCCCTCAGATCCTCTTCCAGATCCTTTGCCCCGTACTCAACTCCCAGACCTTCCACGGCAGCTACCCTCTCCTGGGCCCTCACTTTCTCTCCTCCAAGATCCCCCTCTGGTGATGCCCTCTTTCTCTTCTTTTCCCCAATACTTCCTTCTTTCCCCCTACGCTCCTGCTCTCCAGCAACTTGCTCTCTCGCCATTGCTGGCTCCACCGCAATGCCTCTGTCCCCTTCTTCTTTTCTCTCCAACTCCTCTCCTCCAGCCACCTGTTTTCTTACCACAAGCCTTTCCTCCACCCTTGCTTCTTCTCTAACCAGCTCCTCTCCTCCAGCCACCTGCTCTCCTACCACAAGACTTCCCTCCACCCTTGCTTCTTCTCTCACCAGCTCCTCTCCTCCAGCCACCTGCTCTCCTGCCACAAGACTTCCCTCCACCGCAATTTCTCTTTCACCTCCTCCCTATCTCTCCAACTCCTCCCATTCCATCCTTTTCTCCAGCTCCTCCGCATCCCCCTCTCATGAGATGGTGTTGACCGCCGTCACGTAGCACTCCCGAGCCGCCTTCGGATCCCCCCTTACCCTGATCTGGGTTCCTCCCGAATTAAGCTTCAAGCATTGATGGAACGAGGATGGTACACACCTAAAGGCGCTGATCAAAGGGCGCCCGAAGATCGCATTATAGCTGTTGGGGGCATCCACTATCACAAAACGACAGTTCCTGGACAGCCCCCCCAGCGTCACATGAAGTCCTACTCCTCCCTCGACCTCCTTCCTCTCCCCTGAGAATCCAAACAAAGGCCCATCCGCCGCCAACACCCTTCGGGCCACCACCCTCATCTCATTGAATGCCTTCTTGAAGATCACATTGACGGAGCTCCCGTTGTCCACCAAAATTCAGGACACCGTGAAGTTCTCAATGGCGGTCCGGATTACCAGCGCGTCGCAGAAAGTGTCCTCATGATCTGGTAGGTCCCTTATGGAAAAGGTGATTTTCTCATCCGGGGGTTGGGCTTGCGACGCCGAGGCAACGCTCCGACGATACATTTTGTGAAGACTGGCCTTACGGGTGGCCTTGATCCCCCCCCCCCCATGAATCACCTAAATCCCTCCTCGATCTCCTGTGTCCGACCGATCCACACATCGATCCTCCTCCGCGGCTCCTGGCATCTCCACTATCTGCACTGGTGGCCGTTGGTCTTCTCCTCCTCTACCCCTCTTCAACTCTAAGAACTCCGAGCACGTGGCCATCGCATGGCCCTCCTCCTCATGGAATTCGCAATATGGCAGAACTCCTCCCCCACATCTCCCTTCTTAGGGGTTCCTCCTCCTCCCCCCAATCGCTCTCCCACGCTCTCTTCCTCTTCCTCTCCCTCGGCCAATGGCTATAGCTTGCTGAGGCGGAGGTGGGAGCGGCCTTGGGCCATGCCCCCACCCTAGCGGATGAAATATCCCTGGTCCCAGATAAAAGTTCCTTCCTCCCTGCGGAGGACCCCTTCCTGGTCCTTGAACTGGGCCTCCCGGTTGCCTCCAGCCCAACTCTGGGTGCACGGGTCCCCTTGGCTCCTCCCTTCTCCTTCCCTCTTGCTACCTTGTTCCTCCTAACTCTCTCTGCTCCCCCTCCGTCAACCTTGCTAACTTCCTCGCAAATGCCGGGTTTGCCGCCTCCATGGCTATCTCCTTTACTGCCTTCTCCATCAATCCCTCAAAGGACAATGGCGCCTTCCGGTTTAGGCTCATCTTGAAGAAGCCTTCCCTCAACCCCACGGTGAAGGTCATCTGGAGGGCGAAACCAGGCACCTCCTGGATGTCTAGGATCTCCTCCTTGAAACGATCCACATACTAAGCCAAAGACTCGTCCGTCTTCTGCTTGATCAGAAAGATGGACTCCGGGTTCTTCTTCCTCTTCTTCGAGGTCGAGAAGCGCAGCTGGAAGCTCCTGCTCAGGTCTTCGAAGCAATAAATAGAACCCGCCGGGAGTTGATGGAATCAGTCTCTGGCCTTATCCTTCAAAGTGATGGCAAAGAGGCGGCACTTGAAGGCGTCGGTCATAGGTCTGATGGAGACCGCATCTTCAAACCATTACAGGTGTTGGAGGGGATCATCCTTCCCCACGTAGAAGGTCATCTCCGGCTCGTGGAACCCTTCCGGAACGGGTGCCGAGAGGACCAACTCGCAGAAGGGAGATCCTCTCGCCAGGTCTACTCGCGCGACTAGCCCCGCGGGCGCGACGACACTCGTCGGGCTGGGGAAGAGCTCCCTTCCTTCCACCTCTCGCCGGCTTCCTTCCGCCGCCACTTCCTTTCCCGGGCGCCTCCCGGGTGCGTCCTCACCTATCCACGCCGGCTCGACCCCCTCGCGGAGCGCGCGGTCCGGCACCTGGGGCGGGGGGGGCAGGGGGGGGTCTCACACTCCCCTCTCTGTGCGAGCTGCTTCAGCATGTCCATGATCCCTCCCACGTACGACATGAACTCTGCCCTCCCGACATACCCCCCCCCCCCCCCCCCGGCTCGGGGACCCCTCATCTTCTCCTCCTACATCTCCCGCCATGAGGTAACCCTTCATTCTTCCGCACAAGCTGTTTTTCCACGCTCACCGCACCAAAAATGTTGGAACCAACAAGGTCGATTCCCCCTAAAGCTCGGAACGACTGGGGCAGATCACGCTTACTCCCTTGGGATCACACTCGAGGTGAAGAACTAGACCGGAGTCTCTAGCGAGGAGGTCCCACCTCGTACCCGAAAGAGACTAAAGCCCTTCCCCTCCCTAGCCAATGCTGAGCTAGGTGCCTTAGAAGAAGTGGAAGGAGTCAAGAAAGCTTGCCCTTCTAAGGCACCTTACCGGTCTATTTATAGGCCTCTGAACTGGGACTACAAATAACCAATTTACACCGCCCTGAAATTACCAGAATATCCCTGGCTAGGTCTGCCAACAGCCAAACTCCGCTGTCCGCAAGGGCTAAATGCAGACCACCCGGGGTAAAAAGGGTAAAACACCCCTGGGACCCAAAAAGTGGGCTCGGCCCTACCTGAACCGGCCTTGAACCAAAGTGGCACTTGGCGAGTACTCCTCCATAAGGTCCTCTCGCATGGCGAGAGGGCGACCCCGGGCGAGAGCTCCACTCCTGGAGCCTTCTCGCGCGGGGAGCTGACCACTCGCCGAAAAAGCTTCCCGTCTCGGCATTCACCTATCGGAATCCATGCTCCTCTTAGGCCATCTCGCTTGATGCAGTTAACCTCGCTCCATACCCTGTCTCCTGGCACCTCTCGCCTGGTGCCTCTCTCCTGGCGCCTCTTCCCTTGTACCTCTCGCCTGGTGCCCTCTCGCTCAGCTCTCTCGCTCGCCTACGAGTCCGAGGTTGTACACCCAGGGTCCAGGAAGAGCTCTCGTCCAGGGAGGGGGGAATTTTCACGGGGGCCGAGGGAGGTTTGACTTCCAAAGGCAAGCCCCGAGACAGCTCTTGCCCCCACCGCAGCAAGCCTTGGCAATAGGCGAAGGAGGAAGAGGTAACAGGAGAGAGCGCCCAGCCCGACGAAGGAGGGGGGAGAGGGCATTACCATACTGTGACTTCCACCAGGTGGAGGTGCACGCAATAGCTACCTGCCCCGAATTCTTGGAGGTGAGGGGGCGAGAGGACCTGCCCAGCTGCAGCAGCCGACGCAGGTTGAGGAAGTCCCTCCCCGAATCGGGGGGGGATGAGATATGCGAGGATCGGGTCGATGTAGGACACCGAGGAGGAATAGCAGTGATCCACAGTGGGATGGGAATCGAGGCCACTCGGAAGGCGAGCCTCCACGTCATGTACCACCGGAGTGTCGCCTCGACGTCCCAGACCCCACCCCTGGAAGAGAAGATCACCTTCTCATCAAAAGACATGCCGGAGCACGAGGATCCATTCTGCGATGCCCTGGTCATCCAGGAAGCCATCGAAGGCTTTACCATCTCCCGGATCTTGATTGACACCGGAAGCTCCGTCAACGTCGTCTTCAAGAAAGCGTTTGACGGGATGAAGGTAGAGCCAAGGAGGGTGCTGGCTTCGGACGGGCCCCTGTTTAGATTTTCAGGGGAGATGAAGGAAGTGGAAGGTGGAGTCGGACTCCAGGTGAAGTTAGGGGGAACCTCAAGAAACTGCAGGTTCGTCATTGTTGACGCTCCAAGCAGCTACAATGCCATCTTCGGAAGGCCCCTCATCAGCGCTTTCCGTTGTGTGCCGTCTTCCTTCCACCAGTGCCTCAAGTTCAACTCAGAAGGGATCCAGGTCAGGATCAAGGGAGACTCCAGGATGGCAAGGCAGTGCTACGTCACGGCTATCAACACCATCTCTTGGTTGGCCAAGGCAGAGGAGATGGAGAAAATTATGGAGAGTCTGAGCAGGATGCAGGTGACCAAGGGGAAGGAATCAGAGTGAGACCACCAGGCCCCGGCCCCCTGAGGAAGCCTCGTCTTAGCAGAGTCCTTTTTTTATGTTGTATGGAGTCCATACCCCGACCAGTTGAGTCGGGAGGGTCATGTAACCCAACTTTTTCCCCATTTGAGGATGTTGGATTTTGGAAGAGTTCATGCGACGTGCCAAGTCCCACCCCCGAGAGGATCTCCTCATCCAGGCTCCCACTAGCTAGTTGGGTCGAATGTGCCTCGGGGAGAACAAGTCCCACCCCCGAGAGGATCTCCTCATCCAGGCTCCCACTAGCTGGTTGGGTCGAATGTGCCTCGGGGAGAACAAGTCCCACCCCCGAGAGGATCTCCTCATCCAGGCTCCCACTAGCTGGTTGGGTCGAATGTGCCTCGGGGAGAACAAGTCCCACCTCTGAGAGGATCTCCTCATCCAGGCTCCCACTAGCTGGTTGGGTCGAATGTGCCTCGGGGAGAACAAGTCCCACCCCCGAGAGGATCTCCTCATCCAGGCTCCCACTAGCTGGTTGGGTCAAATGTGCCTCGGGGAGAACAAGTCCCACCCCCGAGAGGATCTCCTCATCCAGGCTCCCACTAGCTGGTTGGGTCGAATGTGCCTCGGGGAGAACAAGTCCCACCCCCGAGAGGATCTCCTCATCCAGGCTCCCACTAACTGGTTGGGTCGAATGTGCCTCGGGGAGAACAAGTCCCACCCCCGAGAGGATCTCCTCATCCAGGCTCCCACTAGTTGGTTGGGAAAAATGTGCCTCGGGGAGAACAAGTCCCACCCCCGAGAGGATCTCCTCATCCAGGCTCCCACTAGTTGGTTGGGAAAAATGTGCCTCAGGGAGAACAAGTCCCACCCCCGAGAGGATCTCCTCATCCAGGCTCCCACTAGCTGGTTGGGTCGAATGTGCCTCGGGGAGAACAAGTCTCACCCCTCGAGAGGATCTCCTCATCCAGGCTCCCACTAGCTGGTTGGGTCGAATGTGCCTCGGGGAGAACAAGTCCCACCCCTGAGAGGATCTCCTCATCCAGGCTCCCACTAGCTGGTTGGGTCGAATGTGCCTTGGGGAGAACAAGTCCCACCCCCGAGAGGATCTCCTCATTCAGGCTCCCACTAGCTGGTTGAGTCGAATGTGCCTCGGGAGAACAAGTCCCACCCCCGAGGCTGTCTCGTCACCCAGGCTCTCATTAGCTGGCATGACAGGTTGACCCCTCGGGAGGCTAAGTGTTTTCACCCCGAGGCTGTCTCGTCACCTAGGCTCTCATTAGCCGGCATGACAGGTTGATCCCTCGGGAGGCTAAGTGTTTTCATCCTGAGGATGTCTCGTCACCCAGGCTCTCATTACCTGGCATGACAGGTTGACCCCTTGGGAGGCTAAGTGTTTTAATCCTGAGGCTGTCTTGTCACCCAGGCTCTCATTAGCTGGCATGACAGGTTGACCCCTCGGGAGGCTAAGTGTTTTCACCCCGAGGCTGTCTCGTCACCCAGGCTCTCATTAGCTGGCAAGACAGGTTGACCCCTTGGGAGGCTAAGTGTTTTCATCTCGAGGCTGTCTCGTCACCCAGGCTCTCATTAGCTGGCATGACAGGTTGACCCCTCGGGAGGCTAAGTGTTTTCATCCTGAGGCTGTCTCGTCACCCAGGCTCTCATTAGATGGCATGACAGATTGACCCATCGGAGAGGCCTTGTGATCTTTCAAATCGCGAGAACAAGCTACACTCAGCGAATACGTTGGGTTGGATGTTTCTTTCCGAGCTTGTGCCAACCTCTAAAAGAGCGGGGATTGTGCACAACCCAATATTCGCAGAGTAGGGTCCCTTCGGCAGGCGTAGTGCCAGTTTTAAGTTCTTAAGCTTTTTAGAGATTTTGGACTCTTGGTGGCCAATTTTGGCTTGACCTTGGAAAAATAGTAGTAGGGGGAGGAAAAATCTATATCCCCCCCCCCCCCGGGCTTGCTATGAGCAAGGTAGAAGCGGTATTCCGGACGGAGGCCAAGGCCTCACCCCCCCTGCACCCCAGCCCCTTGGGCGAGCTCGGCCGGCGGCCTGGAGCTCGCCCGGGCGCCCAGCCCCCTTGGGCGAGCTCGGCCGGCGGCCTGGAGCTCGCCCGGGCGCCCAGCCCCCTTGGGCGAGCTCGGCCGGCGGCATGGCGCTCGCCCGGGCGCCCAACCCCTTTTGGGCGAGCTCGCCTCGGATGTCCGAGGTGAGGGTAAGGGGGAGGAGCATGGTTTAGCCTCCACCTCTCCCCCTTTTTTTGGACCTCCTGTTGCCATGTTTTTTCCTAAGGATATTTTGGACATTTCAAACTCAGGACTTGGAAAAACTATAAATAGACCCCCTTGGGTACCTTTGGAGAGGCATTGGTTTTTTGCTTCCTCCTCCCTAGTTCTCTTCTTGGTAGAGTTGAGAGAACTCTCCAAGGTACCCATCTCTGCCATTGGTAAGGGAGGGGAAGTGTTCTTGTGACCTTCCGGGTGTGTGGTGTGACCTCCACGCTAGAGCCGAGGGTCTGTTCCTAGTTTCCCAAGTCTTTGGTCCGTGACGTTCCCCCGAGTGTAGTAAGTGTACGGTCACCCCTTCCCCAAGGGTGAACTCCACAGAGACCGGTTTTCTGGTTTCAACAATTTCATATTGGTCTTTCGACATGTTGATGATCTGCAGCTCATAGGATATTCAGATTCAGATTTTGCTGGGTGTGAAGATAACAAAAAGTCCACATCAGGTTATGTTTTCATGTTGGCTGGTGGTGTTGTCTCATGGAAAAGCTCAAAACGGACTTTGATTAGCTCCTCTACTATGCATGCAGAATTTGTAACTTGTTATGAAGCTTCTATACAAGCTATATGGTTAAAGAATTTCATTAAGGCATTGTCAGATTATGATTTCATTACCAGACCCATTCAATTATATTGTGTTAATAGTGCAGCAGTACTATTTATCAACAATAATAAAGGTATCAAAGGGTATAATCATATAGAAATTAAGTTTCTAACTATTAAAGAGAATGTTAAGAATGGGGAAATTGCAGTAGAGCATATTAGTACATATGATATGGTTGCTGATCCACTAACTAAAAGTTTACGTCCATGTGTATTTGAAAGACATGTCATAAGCATGGGCTTAGGAGCGTCTTTTGATGATGTTCATTAGAGGGAGCAATTTTCTTTACTGTAATTATTTTTCATCTGTTTCTTTTAAAGATTTTCTATATGTATTTGAACTGTTGGTTTATGATAAAGTTTTGCGTTTTGCTCTTTTTCATTAACATTTTAATGCTAAACATCATACATATAACTATAGTAAGTCTTAAGGGCGTGTTACCTTAAGATCAAAGCCGGGGTACATAATATAGATTGACTTATAAGGTGTCTTGTAACACATAAAGTAAACTTGAGTTTCTGAAAGAACAAGACACATAAGTTCATTAACACCATACAATGAAATTCTCTAGTGATAAAGTCACTTAAAGTGAGAGAATTAGGACCAACATTGGGATGACATTAAGGTTGATCATAAGAAGTCATCTAGATTGTGGTATTGTTAGATCATTGCCACACTAATGAAATTAAAAACTTGTGATTATATGCAACACCATAACGAGATATGTTGTGATCATTGCTATAGTTCAATTTGAAACTATATTGAGTGTGATTATTGTGTTTTAGGATTGATAAATAAAGACACACAAATACTATTATTGCCCAAGTGGGAGAGTGTTGGAATAATTTCAATTATTCTAATTTTGGTGGTTAGGCTAATAATAATATTTATTATCACTCCAATCAAGTTTTGAGACACAATTGGATTAATATCGTACGACATAAGACTTAACGAGCTGATCCTATGATGAGTCGGGTTCGATTTAGTTGAGTCAAATAAGGCGAGGGTTGGTTCCACCAAGGGCCTCTCATAAAAGTTGCAAAAAAAATTGGAGTGATTAAGTACTGATTAATTATTATTTTCATTGAGAAGAATGAATGGAGAAGTGAGAAAACCAAAGCAGCGAGTCTTTTGCCATTTTTTCCCAGCAACCTCTCACGACCTCTCATGACCTCACACGACTCGGCAGTTTTTTCTGGCTAGTGGTGAATTGACACTTCTTCTTCACGAACGAAGGCATCGCATGAATGGAATCGAGCGGGTAGCAACCGCGGGGTAAGTGCTTGGGGTTTTTTAAGGGGTCGGGAATTTTTTTTTCTTCACTTCTTCTCTAATCCAGCGGCTTGATCAAGTTGGAGAACCAAAATATCTTAGGCTCCGTTCGTTTCAACGACATTGGCATTTAAGTATTGGCTTTCAATTTAATATCAATACACATGGGAAATGATATTGGATTTAAATCCAATTCTTTTGTTCGTCCGCATGAAGACTTTATATCATAGGAATTGACATTGATATTTTTTTATTGTTCGTTTGTAGAAAGACTTTATGTCATAGGAATTGACATTGATCAATGCTATTAATGATCACAATTTAAAATCACAAATGCGATTTTTTAGCCCGACCGTGATTTTTTCTTGAGACGTGATTTTTTCGCCCAAACTCAAGTTTTTCGACCACAACGCGAATTTTTTGACCGGACGTGAAATTTTCGCCCAAAAGTGTTATTTTCGCCCAGACGTGTTTTTTTCGCCATGACGTGATTTTTTTCAATCTGATTTGATTTTTTCAGTCTGAATGCGAAATTTTCATATGAACGCGAATTTTTCGTCCGAACGCGATTTTTTCGTCCGCACGCGAATTTTATCGTCCGGACGCGATATTTTCGCCCGGACGCGATTTTTTCGCCCGGACGCGATTTTTTCGCCCGTACGCGATTTTCTCGCCCGGACGCGATTTTCTCGCCCGGACGCGATTTTCTCGCCCGGACGCGATTTTCTCGCCCGGACGCGAATTTCCCGCCCGGGCGCGATTTTCTCGCCCGGGCGCGATTTTCTCGCCCGGGCGCGATTTTCTCGCCCGGGCGCGAATTTTTCGCCCAAGCACATCTCCCGTACGCGATTTTTCGCCCGGACGCGATTTTTACTTCTCAAATCGAATTTTTCGCCCCGACGCGATATTTTCGCATCCGGGCGAAATATTCGCGTCTGGGCGAAAAAATCGCATCCGGGCGAGAAAATCGCGTCCGGGCGAGAAAATCGCGTCCGGGCGAGAAAATCGCGACCGGGCGAGAAAATCGCGTCCGGGCGAGAAAATCGCGTCCGAGCGAAAAAATCGCGTCCGGGCGAAAAATTCGCGTCCGAGCAAAAAATTCGCGTCCGGTCGAAAAATTAGCGCCCGGTCGAAAAATTCGCGTCCGGTCGAAAAATTCGCGTCCGGTCGAAAAATTTGGGCGAAAAATGCGCGTCGGGGCGAAAAATTCTCGTCGGGGCGAAAAATTCGTGTAGGGGCGAGAAATTCGCGTCCGGGCGAGAAATTCGCGTCCGGGCGAGAAAATCGCGTCCGGGCGAAAAATTCGCGTCCGGGCGAAAAATGCGCGTCCGGGCGAAAAATTCGCGTCCGGGCGAAAAATTCGCGTCCGGGCGAAAAATTCGCGTTCGGGCGAAAAATGCGCGTCCGGGCGGAAAATTCGCGTCCGGGCGAAAAATTTGCGTCGGGGCGAAAAATTTGTGTCCGGGCGAAAAAATTGCTTCCGGGTGAAAAATATCGCGGCCGGGCGAAAATATCTCGTCAAGTCCAAAATATCGCGTCTGGGCGAAAAATTCGCGTATGGGCAAAAATATCGCGTCCGGGCGAAAAAACCGCGTGCGGGCGAAAAAATCGCGTTTGGGCGAAAAAATCGCGCCCGGGCGAAAAAAATCGCGCCCGGGCGAAAAAATCGTGTCCGGGCGAAAAAAACGCGTCCGGGCGGAAAAAAACGCGTTTGGGCGAAAAAACCTTGTTTGGCCGAATAATTCATGTTCGGGCGAAAAAAATTGTGTCTGAGCGAAAAAATTACGTCTAGATGAATAATTCGGCCCGGGCGACCAAAAATTGAATCGTAGCGAAAAATTTCCGTACGGGCGAAAAAAACACATTCGGGCAAAAAATTGCGTCATAGAGAAAAAAAACCGCGTTCGTGCAGAAATATCGCATTCGGGAGAAAAAAATCTGTCTGGGTAAAAAAAATGCTTCAAGACAAAAAATTACGTCTGGGCGAAAAAATCACACAGACGAAAAAAACACGTCCGTGCAAAAAAATTGCGTCCTGATGAAAAATTGCGTTCGGCCGAAAAAAATCACGTTCAGGCTAAAAAAATGGTCTCATTTTGGAAAACCGGACTGAATATCCGCCACGAGAGATAGATATTGAATGTATGAGTTTTTAGATTACGGTGAATATCGACGACTTTCCATCCGAAAGCCAATTCCAATTTAAAATTGTTGATACGAACAAGAAAAATGACATTCATATTCTCAAAGTCAATACTTCAATATCAATGTCTGTGAAACGAACGGACCCTTAGGGATTTCAGTTCTTAAGGCTTTAGTAAAGGATTGTAAAGTTTGATAATTAGAATCAGCAAACTTCATTTGATCTTCTCATCAGATTGGTAACAAGAGAGGAACTTGGGTGAAAATCACTCTTCCGGAAGAATTGATTGATCAATTCCATGGATTCAAAGAGGAATGATATGTAAAATTAAGAACTATATATTTCTTTGTGGTTTTGTTTCCGATTAATAATGATTTTAATAGCTTCCGCTTTATTCTCTTTATCATGATGATTTATTAGTTTACTTAATTTCAGAATTTGATGAGCATGATTATATAAAGATTGTTAGCATACAATAAGTACTTAAATATATATATGTATATACAAGTGACAGGCACGGGCCTTCAGCGGGGGTGCGACAATCGGCGGAGTGCGACATTCGGCGGGATGCGACATTCGGCGGGATGTGACATTCGCCGGTGGTGCGATATTTGTCGTGGGGACGACATTTGTCGTGGGCGGCGACATTTGTCGTGAGCGGCGACATTTGTCGTGGACGGGAACATTTGTCGTGGACAGTACCCGCCCCTATGGCCTCGCGCGACAGTACCCGACCGACGACGGCGGGCTTTGCCCACTCCCGGCAGGCTCCGCCCGACCCGCAACATATACATATGAGTACTCAAAATGACCGTAAAAAAATATAAATAAAGAATACAATTTTTATTTTGTAAAACAAATTATATTTTAACGTTAAAACATTAATTTTTCTCTTGTCATTCCTAGCTAGAGACAATAGATTTAGGGTATCTAGTGTTTTTATTTTTTGTATTTTAATATTGTAAAGTTATGTAATTACCTAAAAAGATATTGTCTTTATAATATACTAATATAAAGTTTGGTATAATTGTGTAATTATGAATACAACTATAAGGGCAATATAGGGACATGAGGCAATGTTTCACCAAAGAACTGTCTGATGTCCCTATATTGCCCTTATAGTTGTATTCATAATTACACAATTATACCAAACTTTATATTAGTATATTATAAAGACAATATCCTTTTAAGTAATTACACAACTTTACAATATTAAAATACAAAATATAAAATTACTAGATACCCTAAACCTATTGTTTCTAGCTAGGAATGACAAGAGAAAAATTAATGTTTTAACGTTAAAATATAATTTGTTTTACAAAATAAAAATTGTATTCTTGATTTATATTTTTTTTACGGTCATTTTAAGTACTCATATGCATATGGGCGGAACCCGCCGGTAGCGGGCGGAGCCCGCCGTAGTCGGTCGGGTACTGTCGCGCGAGGTTATAGGGGCGGGTACTGCCCACGACAAATGTCGCCGCCCACGACAAATGTCGTCGTTCACGACAAATGTCGCCGCCCACGACAAATGTCGTCCCCACGACAAATGTCGCATCACCGACGAATGTCACATCCCGACGAATGTCGCACCCCCGCCGAATGAGGGCCGAAGGCCCGTGTCTGTCACTTGTATATATATATATATATATATATATATATATATATATATATATATATATATATATATATATATATATATATATATATATATATATATACATTTGTCGTGAGAGCAACATTTGTCGTGGTGGAGACATTTGTCGAAGAAACGACATTTGTCGTTGGGGCAACATTTGTCGTAGAGGGGCGACATTTGTACATTTGTCGCGGTGACGACATTTGTCGTGGGTGCGACATTTGTCGTAGGAGCGACATATGTCGTGGTGGCGACATTTGTCGAAGAGACGATATTTGTCGTGAGGGTGACATTTGTTGTGGGTGCGATATTTGTCGTGAGGACGATATTTATCGTGGTGATGACATTTGTCGTGGGGGCGACATATGTCGTGGGAGCGACATATGTCGTGGCGACGACATTTGTCGTGGGGACGACATTTGTCGTGGGTACGACATTTGTCGTGGGGGCGACATTTGTCGTGGGGGCGACATTTGTCGAGGGGGCGACATTTGTCGTGGGGGCGACATTTGTCGTGGGAGCGACATATATCGTGGGATCGACATATGTCGGTGCGTCATTTGTCGTGGGTTTGACATTTGTCTTTGGTGCGACATTTTTTGTGGGGGCGACATTTGTGTTGGGGGAGACATTTGTCATGGGGGAGACATTTGTATTGTGGGTTACATTTATCGTGGGGCGACATTTGTGTGGGGTAACATTTGTGTTGGGGATGACATTTCTCGTCGGTGTTGAGTGGATGTGTATATTGGTGGCCTTCCTCTGGGCCGGGTTTGTCGCGGTACTGTAGTGGTTGTTTCTCGCGGAGTTGTTGCGTCATGTTGGTTAATAGGTGATGTATGTATTGGTGGCCTCCCTTTCCGCCGAGTTGTTGCATCATGTCGGCTTGATGTGTATGTCGGAGGTCTTCATCTTCGGTGGCTTGTTTGGTTTGTTAAATTGCTTACAGTTGTCTCGGTTGTCCCATCTTCCACCGTCGGTTCATACTCTGTAACGGACTGTAGCGGTCAATCTTGATGTTCGCTTGCGTTGATCACATTGTTTTGATTTGTTGTTGACATGCTGAAGGATCTTTGTTGTTAGAAATATTGGAGTGGTCGTTGAAATGTTTATTTCGAATTTGTTGTTAAAAAGGCAGTAAGAGAAAGAGGAGACACATCCAATAAGTATCTAGGGCTCCTATAATATTAAACATCGCTCGGCATTCATGTTTCTCTTATAATGAACTGAATCCAACATCTATGGGAACAACATGAAAAGTTGGAAGGTAACCTTGAGTAGAACTTTTACCTACCAAGCATAAGAAGATGATAACAAACATCATAATTTCATGATAAAAGCAAAAGCAGCTTTAAAGATTCAAAATCCATAAATAGAAATGGTTGTAGAATTCCTATGGCTGTTCATGTTGCCAAACTTAAGAAGATGATGACAAACATCATAATAATATTTGAAGATGTGAAGGCATTCACTTTTGATTAGGTCAACGAAGCTTAAGCTTAGTAAACGATGATCACAACAATTCAGAAATCTATTCAATCATGCCTAAATGTAGATGCTTTATCTGAAATAAAATTTGAAGATGTGAAAGATTTCACTTAGGATTATGTCAACGAAGCTTAATTTTAGTAAACTATACTTGCAATAATTCAGAAATCATTTCAATCATGCCTAAATGTGAATGATGTTGAATTTTCTCAAGTTGATCAACAAGGTAGCCCAAACACCAAATCAATATCTTCGGCACTACCCAGATCACAACTTGAACCGCGGAAAGCAGGAAGCAACTCAGATAACCAAAAACATAGAGAGAAGCAAACAGATCAAAATTTTATTAATCTTCTTTACAAGGCGAGGCATACGTGGCGAGACATGATTTCGCCAGTACATGAAAAAACAGAAATAACAAACAAGCTGGAAGGATAGAACTGTGAGACCGCCGAGTTCGCCCAGATCGTCGAGCTCGCCGAGATCGCACAGATCGCCAAGCTGCTGAAGCCGAACACAACACGGAGTCCGCGAAGACAGCGAGGTCGCGCGGACAACCCGTTATTCGCCGAACTGCTGCTGAACAGAGGAACACGCCGCCTATCCGCAGAGACCGCGAGGTCGTGCGGACAGAGAAGAACTTGAGATAAAAGCTGATGCTGGAAACCGCCGAATGCAGCCCGCAAACTCCAGAGGTCAGAACCAAACTCCTGGTTTGACACTGCTAGCCGCGCCACCTGCACACACAACCCGGTTAAGCAAAACAGCCCGCGCGGATAAGAAAACACAGTCCGCAGCCTATGCTCAAGCTCTACTTACTGTTCACTCTGTTGCAAATGGCATGCCAGGGGGATCCTATTTATAGGCCAGGTGAGGAGTGTGGTCACCACCCTATGAGATAGAGACACCGCCCCTTGGTCGCAGCTAACAATGACAATCCGCACAGTCCGCCCGAACAAGGCAAACAAGACACGGCGAGATGGCGAGAAGCTCATGGCAGTCCGCTCAGTCCGCAGAACACTGCAGGACTAGCCGGGACGCAAGAGCAACTAGCTGAGAGCAAAGCCAGTCCGCCGAAGTCATGACAACACGCCTGTCCGCAAGCACCAGTCCGCATCCACAGGCAACCCGCCTGGTTACAGCGGACACTGCGGACACCAGCCAAGCTCGCAATGTTCAGACCACAGACACACCGCCCGATCACTGCGGACACTGTGGAAACCAACTCCATCTCGCGCAGTCTGCGACCACTGGCACAAAGGCCCGGTCACAGCGGACACTGCGGAAACCAACTTCATCTCGCGCAGTCTGCGACCACTGACACAAAGGCCCGGTCACAGCGGACACTGCGGAAACCCTGAACTCCACAAGAGCAAGTCCAGAAAGGATAACGAGCTCGGCGAATACCAAACCAGTCCGCCAGCTCCAAGCCCAGACCGCGGCTTACCGCAACTTCAAAGAAAAGTGCGGACACCAAGCCCAGTCCGCACAGGCCGCGCGCATCACCAGAACACAACACTGTCGGACTCAATCCAGTCTGCGCAGTCCGCTCAGTCCGCAACACAGCCCGCAGTAGTAATCGCAGGTCGCCAGCCACCAACCCGCCGGACTAAGAACTAGTCCGCGCGGTCAGTCCGCCTAATCCGCCCGGACTGCCCGACCACCCACTTTCACTTCACCAATTTCAACACTCCCCCTTGAAGTGAGAAGTGGTGATCAGGCCGAGTAGAATACATAGCCGCTGAAAAGGCCCCTTCGCTAGCGACTTGGTGAAGATGTCAGCAAGGTTATCTTCACTCCGAACATGACCGACCACAAGAGATCCTTCCAGCACCTTCTCCCTTTATGAAGTGGTGATCGATCTCAATATGCTTGGTCCTGGCATGACAAACTAGATTGGTTACCAGCTTGAGAGCACTTTCATTATCCCCTCGGAGCAATGTAGGACCTTGCACTTCCTCATGGACGTCCTCTACTAGCCTCCTTAGCCAAATGGCTTCCCGAGTAGCCAAGGCCGAAGCCTTGTACTCTGCTTCAATAGTAGAGACGGATACCGAGTCCTGCTTCTTGCTGCACCACGAAATGCCCGCTGATCCACAAGTGAACACATAACCAGAAGTTGACCTTCGGTCATCCGAGTCACCACCATAATCAGCATCCGTGTACCCAAGCAAAGAGAACCTCGCATCCCTTCTATAAAGAAGTCTCATATCAGAAGTTGCCTTGACATACTTCAGAATGTTTTTTGTCGCTACAAGATGAGACTTCCTTGGCTCTGCCATGAACCGACTTACTCGACCAACAACATAAGCTATATCAGGTCTCGTAATCGTCAGGTAAATCAAGCTCCCAACAAGAGCTCTAAACACCAAGGGATCAGGAAGAATCCTTCCTTCATCTCGACGAAGCTTTAAGCCTTGATCCAGAGGAGTAGAGCAAGTCTTCCCTTTAGTCAAACCAAACCGGTTCACTATGCGTTCAACATATCCCTTCTGGCAGATGAGTAACCCACTCTCCTTCCTCTCCACTTCGAGATCAAGAAAGTGATGAAGCTCTCCCAGGTCTTTCATCTCAAAGCGAATAGCTAGCTCAGCTCTGAGCCTAGCAACCTCCTCCTCAGAATTCCCCGTGATGATCATATCATCAACGTACAGCAGGACCAAGACTCGAAGCTCCCCCTTCTTCTTGATAAACAAGCTAGAGTCCGAGTTTGAAGCCAGGTATCCGCAGAATTGCAGATATTCTGCTATCTTCCCATACCAAGCTCTAGGAGCTTGCTTCAACCCGTAGAGAGCCTTCCTGAGCTTGTAGACGTAATCCGGATGAACTTCAGAAATGAATCCAAGAGGCTGATCCATGAAGATGTCCTTGTCAATCTCTCCGTAAAGAAAAGCATTCTTTACATCAAGCTGCCACATCCTCCATCCTTGGCAAGCAGCCAATGCAATCACCATCCGAACTGAAGTCATCTTTGCAACAGGACTGAACGTCTCCTCATAGTCTTCTCCATACTTTTGAGAGAATCCCCGAGCCACCAGGCGAGCCTTGAATCTCTCAATGCTCCCATCTGCCTTCTTCTTCAACTTAAACACCCACTTGCATGTCACCGGAGTAATGCCATCAACTTTGGGCACAAGATCCCAAGTTTCATTCTTCTTGAGAGCATCCATCTTCTCCCTCATGGCATCTTCCCACTCCTTGACTCTAGTGGCCTCATTGAAGCTAGCAGGCTCTCGCTCATCCAGAGGACCTGCAAAGAAACATGAGACATAGCTCACTGTGTTTCCTTCGCAGTAGCGAGCTGGAGGCTTGATCACTCTCTTTGATCTCCGGGCAACATAAGGGTAGACATGATGCCTCCGGGTAACATAAGGGTCCGTTTGCCAGATACTTGGAGAGTTGTGGCATTGTTGCCCAGTACTCCATGCCGGGTAGTCCTGAGCAAAATGGTGTGGCCGAAAGGCGAAATCGCACCCTTAAGGAAATGATGAGGAGCATGATGATTAGAACAAATCTTCCTGAATTTTTGTGGGGTGAGGCGCTTAAGACTGCAGTGTATATCCTTAATAGAGTCCCGTCTAAGTCAGTATCTAAAACCCCTTTTGATTTATGGACTGGTAGACGACCCAGCCTTAATCATTTGCGTGTCTAGGGTTATCCTGCAGAAGTCCGTTTGTACAACCCATCAGAAAGTAAGATAGCCCCCAGGTCTAGTCGTTGCTATTTTATAGGCTACCCAGATCACTCTAAGGGATTTAAGTTTTATTCCCCTTTAGGTGGACCCAGAATTGTGGAGTCTCAAACAGCTAAATTTTTAGAATGGGATGTCGCTGACGAACCTAGTTGCTCTCGTCCTATTAGTGAAGTCGAAGAAGTTGTGCCTATTAATTTATTCGTGCCCTTGATAGGAGATCCTGCGATGCCTGAACCTGTGACGGAACAAGTGGAGGATGTGCAAGCGGTCTTACTACCGGTTCTAGTTAAGGTTCCTCCTCATGTTCAGGAGGTTCATCCACCCGCTAGGAGATCCGTTAGGCAGAGAAGGCCTGCAATTTCTTCAGACTATGAAGTCTATTTAGGAGAGAGTGATTATGACATTGGTCATATTATTGACCCAGTGATATTTAAGGAAGCTGTGTCTGGAGCTCAAACTGATCTGTGGTGGGAAGCAATGAAAGACGAGATGGAGTCTATGAAGCTGAATAAGGTTTGAGAGTTAGTTGAGTTACCCGAAGGTTGTATGCCCATTGGTTCTAAATGGGTGTTTAAGACAAAGAAAGACTCTAAGGGAAAGGTCGAGCGGTTTAAGGCCAGACTGGTAGCCAAGGGATTTACGCAGAGAGAAGGAATCGATTACCACGAGACCTTTTCTCCCGTTTCCTCTAAAGACTCTTTCAGAGTGATAATGGCATTAGTAGCTCATTATGATTTAGAGCTACACCAGATTGATGTAAAGACCGCATTCCTGAATGGCGATCTTGCCGAAGAGGTCTATATGGTGTAGCCTGAAGGATTCAAGTCTGGTCATTCCGACCAACTTGTATGTAAACTTAACAAGTCCCTATATGGTCTGAAGCAAGCTTCTAGACAGTGGTATTTGAAATTTGATGAAGTAGTTACGTCTTTTGGTTTTGTAGAAAATAAGGTAGACCGTTGCATATATCTCAAGATCAGTGGGAGCAGGTTCATCTTCTTAATTCTTTATGTAGATGACATTCTGCTTGCGAGCAGTTATTTGGCATTATTGCATGAATCTAAGCAATTTTTGTCAAAACATTTTGATATGAAAGATCTTGGAGAAGCGTCTTTCGTTCTAGGAATTGAGATCATTAGGGACCGATCTCACCATACATTGGCACTCTCTCAGAAAACCTACATCGAGCGTGTACTTGAGAGATTTAGCATGCTCGATTGTAAGCCGGGTGACGTACCTGTACTTAAAGGTGATAAGCTCAGCTTATCACAATGCCCCAAGAACGATAGAGAGAGAGAGAGAGCGCATGAAGGATATACCTTACGCTAGTGCGGTAGGCAGTTTAATGTATGCCCAAGTCTGTACCAGACCATACATTGCCTTCGCAGTAGGACTTTTAGGCAGATATCAGTCGAACCCAGGACCTGATCATTGGGTGGCTGCCAAGAAAGTCTTAAGGTATTTGAAGAGAACTAAGGATGCTAAGTTGGTCTACCATAGAGTTCAAGACCTTGAGTTAGTGGGGTATACAGATTCTGATTTTGCCGGGTGTGAGGATGATAGGAAGTCGACTTCTGGTTATATCTTTAAGTTTGCTGGTGGTGCCGTTTCGTGGAAGAGTGTCAAGCAGACACTCATCACTTCATCCACAATGCATGCGGAGTTCGTCGCCCTCTTTGGAGCTTCCACTCACGCAGTGTGGCTTAAGAATTTTATTACTGAGTTGAAGGTCGTTGATTCAGTAGTTGGACCCGTCCGGATGTACTGTGATAATATCTCTGCAATTATGTTCTCGATGAACAATAAAAGTATCACAGGGTCCAAGCATATGGAAATTAAGTTCTTGACCGTTAAGGAATTGGTCAAAAATGGTGACATTTTGGTGGAGCATTTAGGGACAGATGACATGTTGGCTGATCCACTTACTAAAGGACTTCGCCCTAACGTGTTTCAGAAACATGTTATTAATATGGGGCTTAAAGAGTCAATCGATGCGTTTGATTAGTGGGAGGCTACATGAAGCTCCAATTCAGTTATCTGTCGTTTCGTTTGCACTTTATTTAATTTATTAATAATTAAGAAAATTCATTCAACAATATTATTAAGTTTCACTATTCGTTGGATTTATGTGACAAGTCACATTTCATACAAAGTCTCATGACTTGTGTCAGTCGGAGCATAAGGCCTAGGGCACTTTATATGAATTATGGCCTGTGGTATGTCTTTTGACACATGAGTTTCAAAACCTTAAGGTTAGACATACTTGTTCTTTTGAACACTTAAGAATTTCTCGTAGCATGGTCTAGTGCATTCATTTGAGAAATTTGGTTGACCACTAAAATTAGAACAACTTTCATGTGCACATTTTCAATGTGTTGTTCTATGATTTAAATAACCGCGCTTTGTCCATGTCGATTAGATCTGTAAGCTACTGTGACTAAGGAAGGTCCCGTGTCGCTCAATGATGCGGTTGCCGCCTTGATTCGGAGTGAAGGATTTGATTGGATCGGATTGACGTGTGAGTAGACTCAATATCACGTTCGCTAATTGGTACCCTTAAGTTTAGTGAAGAATTTATCGGAATGTTATAAATTACGATGAATACAAGTCCAAGTGGGAGAATGTTGGAAATTACCTGTTTAGGTGGACTCGATTCATCGAGACGTCCCGGTGAAGTCGTACGTGAATATTTGGTTTATTCGGACTCATACGAGCACGCGTTAATTCAGTCGCGCGAACGGTCGAAGCCTTTGATAGGTGGGCCAGATCGTCTCGTCATTCAGAGCGCGAATCGGTCTCACTCTTGGCACATTTTCTCGTGACATGATAATTCAATTAATGAGATTAAATTTCAGTTTTTATTTTATGCGTTATTAGAATTTATTGGTCCTAATTTTGGTAACTCCTAAAGTAAGGCTCTCCTATTAAAGCCTAATCTTTATTCCCTATTATTATGTGTTTTGAGTACGGTGAACAAGAGGTGAAAATCCCGATTCTTTTTTCTGGTCTTCTTCCGAAACCGTCGGCTAGGGCAAGAGCCCATTGTTCTCCTCCTCGGTGTTCTCCAGGGGATGGTAGATCCGGAGCTTCTTTGACGGCTCTTCATCTTCTTCAAGCATCTCGATCAGCCGACCTTAATCGCCTCACACCCGCACCGGATCCAGTCATCAGCAGTTGAACGGTGGTGTGAGAAAACGCCATTGCCGGGGAAGAAAACGCCGTTGCCGGGGAAGAAGAAGGCAACCTCTGTTTGGTGGTTGCAGATCTAGAATTTGTTTGGGGTGATTTACATCAGGTACTCATTTTATTCATCAACATCTGTTTTGATTTCGGAATATGAGTGATCAGATTTACATCAGTGAATCAACCACGTCTTCATTACCGTGAAACCCTTCTCACTCTGCTATTAAATCAGAACTTAATCTTTGTTAAACCTAAATCTGAATTTTGTTTATCCCGCAAGCAGTAGTTTTGACAAGTTTTCATAACACTTGTGAATTGAGATTTGAGTGATTCATTTACACGTACACTTAGTGCTAACTCTCCATTGTCATAGTGATCAAAATTTTAGATCCACTTGTATGTTAGCGGGATCCGCCACTGCAGCCGATTTCATAAGGAAGAATACTTCAAGGCTCTTGGGAATCGCGGCCATGATGAAACACAAGCAAGAATCCAAGAACGGTATAAACTAATTTCCGCACTTCAGTTACTGTTCGTTCTAGCACGTTTTATTTTTGTGTTCTCAATTTAGAAAAAATAAATTTTATATGAACTCTAATTAGAGACTGATAGCTTTTGGTTAAAACGATCCTTTGGGTTCAAGTGTCGTTGCATTAATCTCTAATATTTTGATAATATTATTGTGTCGTAGCAACACTTGACCATACTTGTTTAATCACAGTATACACATTTATAGTATAGATATACATCTATATACTTGTTTAATCACAGTTAGGGTTGGAGAAGAGAGCAAGTTCAAGAGAGAGAGAGAGAGTTCTACCTTGTATGAGAGTTCCTTTTATGTTATTTTTATGCTTTAATTTTCATTGTGTTGTGTACTTTTGTTATTTCCCTTCTAATGAAAATGCAAACTTTTTATTTCATTGTTGTTGTTTTCTTTATCATGAGTAGCTAAATCCTTTCTTAGTACTTGATTGGTTAGTATTGGGATGAAGATTTAATTATAATCTTTCGTCTCTATTTTTTGAATTTCTCATTGCGATTTATTTCCGATTAAAATTTGGCGGCGGGTTTATATTGCTAGTATATAAAATTTCGCTATCTGCTTGGTAGTCTAGTTAGCCGAGAGGCTCGTGAATGTCATGGATCGCTCGAAAATAAAGAGATTTTGATATTCTTCTTTGAGAATTGAGATTATCAAATCTTTTGGATTTGGGATTTGTTTTACTTTTTTAATATAGTATAGATATACATCTATATACACATTTATATACATACATATATATCTTTCTTTATATTATAAGGGAAGATGAGAGAGGGCCATTGTGTAACAATTGCACCACCGATAATGCCCTCAAAAAACCCTTCTTTCATTCATTTGCACTACCGATAATGCCCTCAAAAAACCCTTCTTTCATTCAAAATATAAAGTATTTTCGTCATTTAGCATTTAGCGCTCATTTTTCCCGCCAAATTAATTTCCTGCTGTCAAATCTTCATTACTTCTGATGCCTTTCGTCTTTTTGAGCATGCTTTTCGTCCTTTCACTTTATTTGGAAACCCTCTACCATTTATCCCGCCGAGCTTTCTCCTACACCGCCGGTACGACATCATCTCCTTGCGCCCTGCAACACCAAACTCCCACACCGCCCTCCACGACTTCCGTTGATCATGACTTCAAAAATATCGCAAGCTCCGCTCCCGAATCGCGCTCTAGCCCTATTTCTCCCGTCTCTACGCAGTCCTCGCTCGACGGCTGGTGTTGAAGCTACGCTGCTCTCTGTGCTACTTCAATGGATGGTCCACTATGTCGCAGAAACAGCCCCTTTGACTTCTCGACTCCATTCGTTCCTCTCCTCACCGGAACCTTCTGCATCGTGGCTGGCCTTCCTCTTCGTCATCTGTCCTACTTCGTAAGGTAGAGTTTTTTTTCGGGGTTTTGCCATGTTTTTAACCCAGCAAGGGCTGTGGGATTTTATTGAATTGCTTATTATTAAATCTCATTTGCATCTCATTTAGACGCAGTTTTTATTAGCAGTTCTTATTAGCAATTTTAATTATTGAATCTCATTTGCAATCTCATTACTATTGAATAATTAGAATGCAAATCTCACTATTATTGAATTATTAGAATGCAGATCTAATTATTATTGAATTATTAGAAGTTTGTATAGAAGCAGTTTTAAAATGAGAAATAATTTTTATTAGTAGTTTTTTATTCCTTCAACTGTTTTATTATTGAATCTTATTTACAAACTCACATCGTTATTACTATCAATCTTATTTGCAGATGCATATATGAGGTCCTTAGCATTAATATTGAATTGATTCCAATGATTTGTTGTTGTTGACTTTAGAAAAGGGATTTAAGGTATTTAGAAGCAAATTTAGAAGTAGTTTTTCTTTTACTTGGCAGGCATTGTACAAGCTAATTTAGAACATATACATATCGCCGCCCACAACCAATGTCGCCGCCCATGCCGAATGTCGCCGCCCACGCCGAATGCCGCCCCCCCCCCCCCCCCCCCCCCCCCCGCCGAATGTCGCCGCCCACCACCGAATGCTACCGCCCACCGCCGAATGCTGATGCCGCCGCCCACCACCGATGCCGCCTCCCATGACCGATGCCGCCGCCCCCGATGCCGCCGGATGTCGGCGCCCCCGCCGATTGTCGGCGCCCAAAATCAATGTTGCCACCCCCGCAGAATGTCGCTTACCCCGCCGATTGTCGTCCTCCAAAATCAATGTCGCCACCCACAACCAATGACGCCGCCCACAACCAATGACGCCGCCCACAACCAAAGTCGTCACCCACGACCAAAGTTGCCGCCCACGACCAAAGTCGCCGCCCTCGACCAATGTCGCTGCTCCCGATTAATGTCGTCGCTCACGACCAATGTTGCCGTCCACGACCAATATCTCCTTCCACAATTAATGTTGCCCCCCCCATGACCAATGTCACCTCCCCCGACCAATATCGCCGCCCCGGACCAATGTAGTCGTCCCCCAACCAATGTCGTCGCCCCCGACCAATGTCGCCCCACAACAAATGTCGCCCCGCACGGGTCTCCCTCCTTCATTCTCTCCTTCGCTCTCTCTCTCTCTCTTCATTTCTGCTTCTCCCCAGAGCTTCTCTGTCTACGCTCTTCCTCTCCTCGTCTTTCACTCACTAATCTGGCAGGTTCTCCTCTAAGTGTCTTCCAAAGAAGAAAGAGTGAAGTGCCGACTAAGGCAGCCCTCCTCAGTCTGAGGGACAAAGTGCAGACACTCTGCGGAGCGCAAGCCTAAAGAGAAAGCACTCAAGAAAGATGTACGACAAAGTGCACGAACTCCTAAGCGGTGGTCTGTCACCCAAGGAGAGCTCTCTCAACTCCCTAGTATTTGTAACGAGGCGCGGCCTGTCGCCCTCGCATTCTCTTTACAAGAGCACTGTAACTGAGGCAAATAGTGGATCTTGGCTGGCACAGACCCAACCACGTGGTTTTTTCCCCTTTCCGGGGTTTTCCACGCTAAAGTTGTGTGTGTACAATCTCTCTGTTTCTACTTTGACTGTGTGCGTACCCGATCGCCCGGGGCTAAGACGGACCGATCCAGAACCGGTCTACCGAGGGCATTGAGCGAACCGCAACAGTTTAGCGCCGTCTGTGGGAAAGCATTCCCAACAAGCGTGAGATGACTCAGAAGTTTGTCAGAGCGTGACAGAATGGCCGGAAAGAGCACCCGAACGACTAGGGGGTCGATCCGGCGTGAACAAGAAGAGCAAGCCGCGTCGCAGTCTCTAGTGAACGCGCCACAGCAAGAGGACGTCGCAGCGCCTGGAGAAGCGCCGCCCGAAGTCGCGACGCCCCCACCAGATATCCAGGTCAAGATGCTCGCCCTCTTGAGGTGACTCGCAGGCCCCCACGTGCCCGCAGGGGCCCCAACTCAGGAGAGTCTACCAGTACCACCAGCAGAAGGCCAGAGGGCCGTTGAAGAAGAATCCGATTCGTCGAGGTACAACAACACTGAGCATCCCGTTCGCCACGCCAGGGCGGCAGGAATCGCCCCCCTCCCTAGCAATCAGCAACAGCAGGCCCCACCAGAGCCAGACGCGGGAATGACTCGGGAAGCATTCCGCGAAATGTTCGAAGAGGAATTTGGACCCGTCGGCCGACAAGCAATGACGACTCGACGCCCCGCTCGGGGGGCATCACCCTTGGATCCTGATGTACTGGCCTATCCCATCCCTCAAGGATTCAAGATCCCCCACGTTGAGACGTACGACGGAGTGGACGACCCTTGGGAGCACATCAACTACTTCTACATGATCCTCCACCTCTACAACGCGTCCGATCAACTGCTTTGTCAGGTCTTCCCTACAATCCTTAAAGGGCAGGTCTGCACTTGGTTCCATTCCCTCCGTGAGGGGTCCATCAGAAACTTTCCCCAGCTAAGCAAGCAATTCCTCGATCAGTTCATGGCCAACCGCAGGATCGCAAAGGATCCATCCCACCTCTCCGACATCCGACAGAATGAAACCGAGACCTTGAAGGAATTTTTCCTCCGATTCACTGCGGAAGCGAGACAGATCCCCGGGGTAGACCCCGAGCTCGTTCGAGGGGTCTTCCTCAGGGGACTCCGACCAGGCGGATTCTACTCCGCTCTAATGCGGGATACTGTCCCCAGTTATGCAGATCTGGTACACCGAGTGGAAGCTCAGATAGCCGCTTATGAGGCCATTGAGGCCCACCGTCAACAGTTTGAAGGAGGCCAAAAGAGGCAGAGGCAGCAGGAGCAACCCTCCGGAAGATGAACAGAGAGGCGCGACGAGAACCGTCGCAACGAGCATCGCAATCAGGAGCCATGGAGGGGCCAGGATTACGGGCCTCCCCAGAGTTATACCCCTCTCAACACCACTCGCGCTAATGTCCTATATGCCATTCAGGACGATCCGGCGCTCCAGAGACCAAGGGCGCTCCCGCCCAACCCAAGGGCTGATCCATCAAAGTACTGCGACTTCCATTGAGGAACCGGGCACACTACTGAAGAGTGTGTGAAGTTGAAAGATGAGATAGAGCGTCTTGTTCGGCAGGGAATGCTCGGGCGTTTTCTGCAAGGATATGTGCAAGAGCAGCACGGAGGCCCGCCTGCTCGGAGGGAACCACCACATGCACGCCAAGAAGCGCAGGGGGGCAGGCAGGTCGTCGGGATTGTGGAAGTCATCTTCGGCTTTCCCTTTCCCGCGGTCAACTCCATCGCCGCTCCCCACGAAGACAAGGCGGCTGGAATCATTCCTACCATTAGCTTCGGCGAGGAGGACCTCCAGGGCCTCCACACACCGCACCAGGACCCGCTGGTTATTATAGCAGAAATTGGCAACCCCAGCTTCTGCGTAAAGTGAATTATGGTGGACATGGCAGCTCGGTAAATGTCATATTCATGACTGCGTTAACCAATATCGGAATCCAAAGGCAGAATCTTCGTCCAGCATCAGGCCCCATCTACGGCTTCAACGGGGCACCCGTGTCCGTAGCAGGCACCCTCACCCTTCCCGTGACACTAGGAGAATTTCCAACGCAGGTTACGCACGACGTACAGTTTGTGGCAGTCGATGCAGAATCGCCTTACAACGCGATCTTTGGTCGCCCCCTCCAGACAACTTTCCAGGCAGTTACGTCAATCCCGTACCTCGCGTTGAAGTTTGTCACGGCTGCTGGAGTTGGGGTCGTCAGGGGCAGCCAGGACATGGCATGCTCATGCTATCTGCACCAAGCGCAGCCGGAGGCCGGCTCAGGAATCAGCATCTATCGCATCTAGAAGGCCGCTCTGGAGAAGAGCCAGAATCGAGGCGAACGCGCCTCCCTAAAACATTTCTTCGTATTAAATCACCTAAGGACAACTATAAAGTCGCGAGGAAAACCCTCGTGCAAAAACTATCCTGCTTACTGCATTTTCCACTTTCATACTAACTCTTGTCATGCAACAAACACGTCAGAAGGACATCGCATCCCTCAGACCCTCCTGAGGCCAGGATCGTCTGTTCCTCAAGGCGGTCCGGGATCCATCGACATGCGACCCGCTTGGCGGTTTGGAATCCGTCATCGTGCAATGGCACGACCAGGCTAAAGAAAAAACAAAACAACTCATCTCTTTACATTTATATACTGTGATAGCGATGTCACTAACTCCTAAAACTTGTAGGATCGATTTGGAATCTGTCCCATGGGATCAGGCGAGCAACTGTAGCACGATTGTCTCGATCCCCCCTACCTCGGTTCAAAGGTTCGCCCTTCACCCGTCTAGTGGATTGCGACGTCGTCGGGAATGAGCACCCCCAGTTGACCGCGACCCATAGCGCGACAGCCTCGGCCTAGCAACAGGTTGCGATGTCGCCTGGGGACCGAATACCAAGTCCCACGCAGACTGTAGCACGGTGGCCTCGACCCTTCTTATATGGCATAAATGCTCACTCTTCTCCTACGGAGCGGGTCGCGACATCGTCAGGGACCAACTCCCTCAGTTGTGCGCATCCCACAGCGCGATAGCCTCGACCTCACTCCACCGGCGCAAGGACCCGGCCTTCGCTGTGCAGTAGGTTGCGACGTCGTCCGTGTCTTCGGGGCGCCACGCCTCAGCAAATACTAGGGTCCATCAGCTGCTCGCGGGGGTTCGAATCGACCATGTCCTCCTGCCGACAATAGGCCGAGGAATATGACTCTTCACCTGCATCCGAAGCTCGACGCCCCGCCATCCTGGGAAAGCCCCCACGATCGGTGTAATTACAACCTCACGGTCCATCAACTGCTCGCGGGGGTTCGAATCGACCATGTCCTCCTGCCGACAATAGGCCGAAGATTAGGACTCTTCACCTGCATCCGAAGACTGACGCCCCACCCTCGCAGGGCCTGCCCCCCTCGCGAATGATGCCGAACTAAGCTACAATCGCAACTAAATCGGGTTCTGGCCCCGCTGAATCCACACCTAACCAACCACAGCCATACTGTGGCGCGATGGTTTCACTCTCTCTGCCGCGGTTCAGGGGTGCACCCTTCGTCCGCCCAGCGGTTTGCGACATCGCCGGGGACCAGCTTCCTCAGTAGTGCGTTGGCAACAGCGCGATATCCTCGGCCTAACAACAGGTTGCAGTGTCGCCAAAGGGACCAAACGTTGAGTCCCCCGCAGACTGTAGCACGGCGGCATTGACCTCGCTCTCATGGTGGCAAGGCTCACCCTTCTCTTACGAAGCAGGTCGCGACGTCGTCGGGAGCCAGCTCCCTCAGTTATGCGCAGCCCGCAGCGCTATGGTCTTAGATTCTCTACCCTGGCACAAGGGGACTCCCTTCGCCTCGTAGTAAGTTGTGACGTCGTCAGGGTCTACGGGGCCACGCCCCTCCAATGCCACCGGGTTCACTGCAACTCGCAGGGGTTCGAACGAACATGGCCTCCCGCCGACAATAGGCTGGAGCTCCCATAACTCTTCACCCCCATCCAGAGCAAACACTCTTTCACCGCTCAGGGTTTGTCCCTCGTAGTTGGTGTTTGACTAAGACAACAATTGGCCGCAACAGTCAAAAGCAAAGGCAATGACAACTACTCAACAAACAAATCAAAGAAGTACAAAGGTACAAATCGAAAAAGTACAAAGGTACGAATTGACAGAGACAAGCCCACAAATACAAATAAGTACATATATGCAAATCAATAAAGAGCATCAAAGAGATATTGCTGTCACTCAGCGTCCTCGCCCGCCTCAGCATCGGAGCCCGCCTCCTTTGACAAATCCTCAAGTCTGAGGCCGACAACGTCGCATCCCCGTTTCCGGGACACCATCCGAAGGGTCTTCGCCGTCCCCTGGCGGAAAGTGACTTCCCGCAAGTCCTCCATCTGTGGCTCCACCTCCTGAGTCCACACCCGTTGAGATTACCGAAGAATCTCTCGCTGCACAAACTCCTAAGCGGTGGTCTGTCATTCAAGGAGAACTCTCTCAACTCTCAAGTATTTGTAACGAGGTGCGGCATGTCGTCCTCGAATTCTCTTTACAAGAATACTGTAACAGAGGCAAATAGTGGATCTTGGCTGACACAGACCCGACAACGTGGTTTTTTCCCCTTTCCGAGGTTTTCCACGCTAAAGTTGTGTGTGTACAATCTCTCTGTTTCTACTTTGACTGTGTGCGTACTCGATCGCCCGGGGCTAAGACAGACCGATCCGGAACCGGTCTACCGAGGGCATTGAGCGAACCGTAACGATATCTCTCTCTCTCTCTCTCTCTCTATATATATATATATATATATATATAGGCGTGAACAAAAAAACCGGGCCTGACGGGCCGGCCCGAGCCCGGCCCGGTCAAAGCCCGGTCAAGCCCGGCCCGGTTCAGGCCCGAACCGGGCCGAGCCCTAACCCGGGGCCCTGAAAGGGCCCCGGTTTCAAGCTGTTACCCGGCCCGGTACCTGGCCCGGTCTGGGCCGGGTAAAGCCCGAAAATCGGGCTAGCCCGAGACCGGGCCGGCCATAGCCCGATCCGGTCTCGGGCTAGGCCCGATTGAGCCTAACGGCTCTTTTTAAGAGCCGTTAGGCTCTCATGGCAGCATGGCTGCCACGTGGCAGCCATGCTGCCATGAAGAGCAGCCAACGGCTCTCTAAATGAGAGCCGTTGGCTGCATTATATTTATATATAAAAATATATATATTTTCTATTTTTTATTATTTTAATATTTTATAATATTATTTAAATTAAAAAAATTAAAAATAAAAAATAAAAAAATTCTTAAAATCTTATAAATACCCCCCCCCTAACCCCCTTCTTTTTTTTGTTTTTTCTCACACTCTCTCTCTCTCACTCTCTCTCTCTCTCTCTCTCTTAGCTCTCCTAATGGCGTCGTCTTCCCAAAATACGGCTGCGGTAGTGGAGCACAATCGTAGAGCGGGTATTTGGGAGCATTTCGAGATGGTCCAAGTCGGGACCGAAAGGAGAGCGCGCTGCAAGTTGTGCTCGAAGCTGCTATCCATCACCGGCAACTCGACGCTTGTTAGACACCAGAAGTCTTGCGTGTCGAAACAAGCTCCTCCCGAGTCAAGTCAAGCCCAAATTTCTGGAGCAGGACAGATTTGGACGTACGATCAAATGCGACAGCGAGAGCTGCAGGCGCAGTTCGTCATCAAACGCGGGCTGCCATTCAACGTCTTCGACAATGACGACGCGACGGAGTACATACATGGGGGGCTTCAACCCAAATACCAAAAGGTTAGTAGAATTACTTTAAGGCGTGACGCGCTTAAATTTTATTTAGCAGTAAAAGAAGAATTAATTAACTATTTTGAAAATTTCGAAGGACGTGTGAGTCTAACGAGCGACGTTTGGACGAGTAATTTAAATTTAGGATTATCTTATCTTTGCATCACTTGTCATTGGATTGATCCCATTTCGTGGGAGCAAAATAAACGCGTAATATGTTTTACAGGTTTTGAATACCCGCACACGGCTGTAGCTTTATATAAAGTTATTATGAAATGTGCGCGAGAATTTAAAATTAACGATAAAATACTTAGTATTTCTCTTGATAACGCCGCTAATAATGGCGCCGCAATTGAATTGTTAAAACGAGATTTAAAACCATTTCTCAACGGCGCGTTTTTTCATACTAGATGTGTTTGTCACGTGCTAAATTTAGTTGTACAGGATAGTTTAAAGGGAATGGAAGAATATATTAATAAAATTCGAAACATGTTAAAAACTATTTATTGTACTAAACAACGAGCTCAAGATTTTAGAAAATTTTGTAAAGCACAAAATCAGAGATATTTGAAACCCGAATTTGATATGCCGGTTAGATGGAACTCAACCTATAAAATGTTAAAAAGAGCCGTTCTACAAAAAGAAATTCTAATGGAATATTATAGTTTGCTTAATATTGAACACAATTTAGGTGAAAATGATTGGGATATTATAGAACATTATTTAGATTTACTAAAGTGTTTTTATAGGGCCACTGTTTCTTTATCTGGAGTGTATTATCCAACGAGCGCATTAGTAATTGAACATTTCGTACATATCACACAAAAATTTAGTTATTATGGACAACACGAAGGTTGGGCTCCTTTAATTAAAATAATGGAAGAAATTTTTTTTTAATATTATAGAGCTATACCGCCTATGTTTTCGTGCGCCGCCGCTTTAAATCCGCTACTTAACGTAGAAGGCGTAGAAAATTTGATCGATGAAATCAATACTAATCTAACCTTAAATATAAATTATGATGATGATGACCCAGTTAGTACTACAAATTTTACTACTTTTTTTACACAAAGTTATTATTATTACAATAACTTATACGGGTCACGACCCCGCGAAGAAATAACACAACCCAAAACAAAGGATAGTCTTAAAAATAAAATTTTAGATTTAGCTTCTAGGAAAAAATCTCGCACATCTGGTAGTTTAGATGAATTAGGATTATATACAAAAACACAATTTAGCGATTTTATGAGTTCGGACGAGATCGAAAACTTCGATCTCTTAAATTGGTGGAAAGGTAAAGCTAATACCTATCCTGTTTTGGCCTATATGGCCCGTGATTTACTAACTATCCAAGCTAGTACAGTAGCTTCGGAGTCCGCTTTTTCTCTTAGTGGCAGGGTTTTGAACGAGCGGAGGAGCCGGCTTAACGAAGAATCGCTGGAGATTTGCATATGCTACAAGGACTACTTGGATGCTATGAAGAGGAAGCAGCACATAACAGCATTGGAGGATAGCTCGGAGGAGATAGAAGACGAAATTGACGCAATGAATCTACAAGATGATTAAATCGGGCAATCTTAAATTCTTAATGTAAATTTTTTTGATGTATGTAAATTTTTTTAATTAAATCTTAAATTCTTAATGTAAATCGGGCAATGTCTGACTTAGATTTTGTATTCTAATATTAATAAAATTTTTTGATTAAATTTTTTGTGACATTTGTGCAATTGTATAACTAATAAACTAATAAATATATATTATAATAAATTAATAATATAATATATTATAACTATTAACTATTTATAATAATATACATTATAATATAAAATTATAAATTATAAATTATAAAATAATTAATAAAAAAAAAGAAAATCGGGTCGGCCCGGTTCGGGCCCGAGACCGGCCCGGTCCTGCCCGGCCTGGCCTGAAGGGCCGGAGCAGGCAACCTATTTTAGCTGCCTGCCCGGCCCGGCCCGGCCCGATTGCAGGGGAGGACCGGGCCGGCCCGGCCCGATAAATGAAAAAGCCCGATCGGGCCCGGTCCGGGCCGGCCCGATCGGGCTTTTTGTTCAGGCCTATATATATATATATATATATATATATATATACGGGGTGCTGGAGGTACGCGCAGCGCTTTTTCAACAATATACGCGCTCCTCCTTCTAGCCGTTGGATTTAAATCCAACGGCCGGGACTAAACGCGGAACAGTAAAAAGGGACTAAACGCGGAACAATAAAACGGCGAGCCCGATAACAACCAGGTCCAAACAGGCGCACGATCACAACCAGGTGCAAAGAGGGTGAGGCGCGGGCGCGAGACACCCTGCTCTCGGGCACAAGCTTTTCCAGGAAAGATCGAGATTACTATATAAACAGCAAAAGATATTTATTACTTGCGGTGTGGGACTAAAGTCCCGCACCGCCTAGAAGCCGTCCGATCGGGCGCGCTGTTTATATAGTAATCCCGCCATACACTGTAAAACCATGCGTGCGAAATCAGGCTGTCTCGCGCCCGCGCCTCACCCTGTTTGACCTGGTTGTGATTGGGCTCACCATGATGCTTCATTTTACTGACCCACACTGTATCCTAGCCGTTGGATCTAATCCAACGGCTGCCACCAAATCCGCACGGAAAAATTGTATATCCGCGTTGCGCGGATATACATAATTCCGATATATATATATATATATATATATATATATATATATATATATATATATATATATATATATATATATATATATATATATATAATATTAATAAGGATTGTTGTATACGAGTCGTCGGTCACGGCGCTGAAGTCCCGATTCTGCCCCTCCACCGCTTCCGCGTTCTTCGTCCGCAAGCCGGCGTTCCCTGTGAAATGCCGATATATTAATAAGGATGGTTGTATACGAGTCGTCGGTCACGGCGCTGAAGTCCCGATTCTGCCCCTCCACCGCTTCCGCGTTCTTCGTCCGCAAGCCGGCGTTCCCTGTGAAATGTCGATATTACCTTCCCACCGCTCTTCGGATCGTGCTCCCACTGTCCTCTGCGCCTGAAATGTCGGAAAGCCCCTCTCATCGCGAACCCCCTCCTCCTCCCACCGCTCTACCGCCGAATCATCTCCCGCAACGTTGTACGCCTGATTTTTCTTCACACGTGCCGCAGCCGCCGTGTCCCGCAGCCTCCGCGTGCCCCTTCCACGGCCTCATTCTTCTCGCCGCGTGCATGCCACCGCTTATGGTTCGAAACGGTATATCTCCCCCAATTTTACCTTCGATTTCTCACTGCCTTCTCTCCTCCTCCGCGATTTTGCATGCTTCTGCTCCTCACGCCACCAACAGGCGCGTCTTTTGCCGACCGCACACCATCACCAGGTACTTTACTACCATGTTCTCTCTGCCCGATTTTAAGATATATCTCCCCCAATTTTACCTTCCATTTCTCACTGCCTTCTCTCCTCCACGATTTTGCAGGCTTCTGCTCCTCACGACACCAGCAGGCGTGTCTTTCACTCACCCGGCCTCACACCATCACCAGGTACTTTACTACCATCTTCTCTCTGCCCGATTTTGATGCTCTCTTCTTCATTTGGTAATGGACCTTATATTTTAATTTCTCCTTTCCCACCTTAGATTTTAGTTTCTGCTTTCCCCTATGTCCACTTCCGCACCTCTCTGTTGCTATTTCTTCAGGCCGCCGGCTGAGCTTCTGCTCCTCAGGCTGCCGGCAGTCATGCCGTCTTTCACTCACCCGGCCACGCGAACCCTAAGTTAGTAAAAGGAAATACTGATAAAAAAAATCACTTCTCCCTGCAAAATACAAAGTAGACAAACTTACAAATTGTAAAAGGTTACAAAGTAGAAGATAACATGCCTCCAAGGGCTTCATCACTGCCTGCAGACAGGACTTCATCAATGCCATTCACATGAAAATGTCATTGAAATATCGGTTAATATACTGGATTGTTTATGGGCCGTACCATTTCTACTCTCCATTTCTACTCTCCATTTGCAATCCATCTGCATTGACTTCTGCAATAACATTTTTACACATTTCTACTCAACATCAGTGATTTGCCTCTGATTGAGTTAACATTTTGTATTACATGTGTACCATTTACTACATAGTTGTTACGAATGTATAAATATACTTATACTTTGAATTGTGATAAATGATTTTGACTCTACTAAATGAGTAGGCTGTGATTATACTGAATGATTTGCCTCCGATTAGGTTAAAAAAATGCTATCGTATGCGTACGATTTAGAAAACAATTGTTATTTATTTATAACTCTACTTATAATTTGAATAATTTGTGTCCGTTTGAGCAACCATTTTCTATTATAGGCTTACCATTTGGTAAACAGTTCTTATGGATATATATCATTTACATATATCATTTATAACTCTACTTCAAATTGCTGCACATGCTTTACATATATCATTTACTTTTTTGATCATGTTTATGAATTTGCCCAATTAATTTTCACAACTCATAAGACTCAACTTACTCTTCGTCAAATGCACGATTACTTTTATCGTTTTTGCCATGTACGTTGGAATCAGGTTTACTAATTCCGTTTTTGGGTATCATCACCTGGCGCATCGTCGATTGGGCCATCGGCCCGGAAGCTACAGATCGACAGGGGCTGAGTGTATATTTGAGCTGGCCGTGTGTTCTAACACCGGCTACGGAGTAGACTTTTTGAAAATTTGAAGAAGTTCTGCCGGACCCGTGAGTTTGGAATATTGACGAAGAAATCAAATCAACGGCGTTTTACCCGTTGTTAATTAGTTTGTTATTTCAGCTGCAGCATCGCGCGTACATTGGAAAAACAGGCAACGCACGTGTTACGTACACAGATTCTCCTGTTTTTCCTCAATTCTATTATGGTCGCACAGTAAATAGCTGCGCTTACTGTATGAACTAGCGGGTTAATCTGTTATTGTTCCTTATCGTACGAGCTATCGTGTGGAGCTCCGTTTGGGAGGATTTATTTGCACGAATCGGGCCTTATATAATGAAAATAAGTCCCCCACGTATCACATGGGTACGTTTTCTTTCCCGCACGGCTATGCTACATGTTCACCACAACGACCGTTCAACGCTACTTTTTAAACCCCCCGCCCGCTGCCCTGATTCGCTGCTGCTTCCCGAATACCATCTCATCTCCGCTGTTGATCCGTCGCACTTTGGCTACCGCGTGTCGCAGCTGCCGCTGTAGCTGCCGCTATGTTACATGTTCCCTTCGTCTCATTCCGCTCGACGCCTGCTGCAGCCGCCGCGTGCTGCAGCCGTCGCGTGCCATTACACTATTATTTATTTGATGCTATTTATTTGAAGCTCCATTACACTATTACTTGGTGAGGTACTTCTAAATTTGCTCTTAATAAATTTGCTCCTACTAAATTTGCTCCTACTAAAATTATCCATTTTAACAATAACAACATCGAGTACGTGCTGACGAAGCGACTGAAAAAGACACCTTCCCTTCACAATGACAAGAGTTCTCATAACTGCATGCGTGAGGCAAGGGGATTTACACATTTACGTTGTCACGAACTGAAGGAAAATTACATTCTCAGGCCGATTATAGCGATACTATTTGTGTGTTTTGCGAGCTAAATTTTCGTCAGTAGTACATTTATAGTCACCCTATTAAAACATGTACTCCATATTGTGAGAGGGACTACGTTGTATGTTCCTCAACAACACTATATTTACTGTAATCGTATATGTACACCTCCAGCATGTTCACTTCCCCAGTTTGCTTTGTTTAAGGCATTTACTGAACAGAAATTTTTTCCTACAATTGAACCTGCTCAGCATAGTTAGTTATAATTATATTTCGAGAAAAACTCCATATGTTTCTATGAGGTTATGTTCTCATGGTTTTATTACTCACTGCCACTTTACTGCATGTCTTTGTCTAGCGTAACTAAACTACTGTGCTAACATAAACTTTTTCTTCTTATTTTATCTTCTCCACCCAACCATATTACAGTCTTCCGCTTTGAACATTTTCACGTACAACGAATATATCTCATATCTGAGTTGAACTCGACGTGCAATCTGAAAGAGGTAAATATTGATCGAACTCCTTCTCTCGCTTGCTGTACGCATTGTGTTTGCATAGCAAAAATAATTTTTCCTGTTGCATGTAGGTCTCAACTGTGCGTTGCGACAGCTCTCGGAATCGTCAAACTGTGCTACGTTTGTCGCTCCTGTCTTCCTCCTTGCTTCTCCTCCTCACGCAGGTAGTTGCATACGTAACTGTGTGTTTAAGATTTCTGTTGTTAACTGGGATTGTTTTCCCACCACTTCTGTTTGCGTGAGTTATTTATGTTGTTACCTAGGATTGTTGTTTTTTATTTTTTTTTCACTTTAGCAACTTCAACTCTAGCTTTCCTTCATTACTCTACCTCATCTAATCGCTGTAGGTATGAAACACCTTCGACATCCTTGGCGATTTGTGCATTTACAAAGACTTTCTGCACTCATTTTTGGGTTTGTTGGTTAACAAAAAAGAGAAACTTATTCTCTACTTTACCCCCTTAATGAGGCTTATACTCATGTATTTTGAATGCAACTTCCTTCTTTCCCGAGGTCCTCGCATGTCAACTCCTCCTCATCGACAGCTTCATCGAACCGTGAGGTCTTGCGCAACTGTGCTCTGCAAAAATTATTACTACAGCTCAATTTTATATTTTCTCGCTTTTATAGCTGCCGTTCTACTTATTTGGACATACAATTGTTTTTCATAACTTCACATGTTCTGCTTGCAGCAGCTCTAATGATGTGAAAAATGTAATTTACTATTATACGTCGGTTTATATGTTCATGCGCATATAAATCCCTTAGTCTCCTTCTTTTTGGTGCCGCAGCCGCCGCTATGTTACATGTTCCCTTCGTCTCATTCCTCTCGACGCCTGCTGCAGCCTCCGCGTGCTGCAGCCTCCGCGTGCTGCAGCCGTCGCGTGCCATTACACTACTATTTATTTGATGCTATTTATTTGATGCTCCATTACACTATTACTTGGTGAGGTACTTCTAAATTTGCTCTTAATAAATTTGCTCCTACTAAATTTGCTCCTACTACAATCATCCATTTTAACAATAACCACATCGAGTACGTGCTGACGAAGCGACAGAAAAAGACACCTTCCCTTCACAATGACAAGAGTTCTCATAACTGCATGCGTGAGGCGAGGGGATTTACACATGTACGTTGTCACGAACTGAAGGAAAATTACATTCTCATGCCGATTACAACGATACTATTTGTGTGTTTTGCGAGCTAAATTTTCGTCAGTAGTACATTTATAGTCACCCTATTAAAACATGTACTCCATATTGTGAGAGGGACGACGTTGTATGTTCCTCAACAACACTATATTTATTGTAATCGTATATGTACACCTCCAACATGTTCACTTCCCCAGCTCGCTTTGTTTAAGGCATTTACTGAACAGAAATTTTTTCCTACAATTGAACCTGCTCAGCATAGTTAGTTATAATTATATTTCGAAAAAAACTCCATATGTTTCTATGAGGTTATGTTCTCATGGTTTTATTACTCACTGCCACTATACTGCATGTCTTTGTCTAGCGTAACTAAACTACTGTGCTAACATAAACTTTTTCTTCTTATTTTATCTTCTCCACCCAACCATATTACAGTCTTCCGCTTTGAACATTTTCACGTACAGCGAATATATCTCATATCTGAGTTGAACTCGACGTGCAATCTGAAAGAGGTAAATATTGATCGTGCTCCTTTTCTCGCTTGCTGTACGCACTGTGTTTGCATAGCAAAAATAATTTTTCCTGTTGCCTGTAGGTCTCAACTGTGCGTTGCGGCAGCTCTCGGAATCGTCAAACTGTGCTACGTTTGTCGCTCCTGTCTTCCTCCTTGCTTCTCCTCCTCACGCAGGTACTTGCATAGGTAACTGTGTGTTTAAGATTTCTGCTGTTAACTGGGATTGTTTGCCCACCACTTCTGTTTGCGTGAGTTATTTATGTTGTTAACTAGGATTGTTGTTTTTTAATTTTTGTTCACTTTAGCAACTTCAACTCTAGTTTTCCTTCATTACTCCTCTACCTCATCTAATCGCTGTAGGTATGAAACACCTTCGACATCCTTGGCGATTTGTGCATTTACAAAGACTTTCTGCACTCATTTTTGGGTTTGTTGGTTAACAAAAAAGAGAAACTTATTCTCTACTATACCCCCTTAATGAGGCTTATACGCATTTATTTTGAATGCAACTTCCTTCTTTCCTGAGGTCCTCGCATGTCAACTCCTCCTCATCGACAGCTTCATTGAACCGTGAGGGCTCTGAAAAAAACTATTACTACAGCTCAATTTTATATTTTTCTCGCTTTTTATAGCTACCGTTCTACTTATTTGGACATACAATTGTTTTTCATAACTTCACATGTTCTGCTTGCAACAGCTCTAATGATGTGAAAAATGTAATTTACTATTATACGTCGGTTTATATGTTCATGCGCATATAAATCCCTAACTCTCCTTCTTTTTAGTGCATAATACTTCATGAGGTTTATGAGCATATTTTACTTTTTCTGCTTCATGAGTAAAATAGTGAAAACAACCAAATAGCTTCTGGGAATCACATGCCTTGGTTTGCTTAAGATGCCACACGTCATCTGTTGTGGGCCAAATGGACAAAAATATGGAAAAATAAGATATGGTCCCCACAACATCATTTGATTTGTGACCACTGCCGCTACAGATCTTCCCCGCACTGCAAAAGAAAAATCAACACCAGCATAAATCGAATGGTCGAGGCCACTGTCACCGGCAGATAAGGCGGTGGCCTGAGCGGACTCCGTCGAAGGTGTTGCCGGGGGCTGGCGACCCAGTTGGTGGTCTCCGTTCAGGTCGCCGGCAGAAGCGGTGGCAACCAAAAGCAGAAACGCCACCGCCCGTACCACTGTTGCCGACCGAATGCGAGTAGCACAGCCCGGCGATCGGACCTCAAAAAGAACTACTCTGGAGGACGCCACCGCCATCACACATGTCTTCTTCTCTTCCCTTCGAGTTAAAATTCACTCTGATTTTGTCTCTGCTTTCTATCTTACGCTTCCTCAATGTTCTCCAACCTCATCTCAATACAACTTTTTGTACTCCATATTTTGTTGTGGCACATGTGGCCCCTTACAAGATAATTCGAAGGGTTGACTGCACGGACGCGATAACAAGAGTTGTCGCTGGTAATAACTCTTTTTTGTGGCCTTCCTCTGCATAGATGCTACGAAATTTATTTGTACGTTAGAGTTTTATATACTTTTAAAAGTAAGAGGGGTGCAATCTATAATTTGGCAAACATAGATGCGCCAATTCAAACTAGGGTAAAAACATAAACAAAGAACGTAAGGTTTTATTGCTTACACAATTAGGTATCAAACATTTTTGTGGAAATCACTGTTGTGGGTGGCTGCTGTTAGGCTCCATGAAAACCCTATTTCTCAACCCTCTTATTTTCATTCCATCCAAAAGAACTTAGCCAGCCCAACTCAGATTTATTCACTCCTACATCTAATAATGATTATAGTTGGCTCAATCCGCCGTCGATGCACACGTCTTTCTCTCTTCCCTTCGAGTTAAAATTCATTCTGATTTTTTTTTTCAGCTTTCTATCTCAAGCGTGCTCAATGTTCTCCAATTTCAGCTCAATACAAGTTTTATCCTTCCTGACTTGGCTCATTACCCAGCCTGTTCACTTTGATGTAAACATTTTCCCTGCTGAAAATTCGATCAAATTTTCATTGATTCCTCAGTTTTGAGCTGATTCCATAGTCTTGCCGAAATTTAGTGCTCTATCTTTCAGCTAAGTTCATAGTCCTACCTTACGAACTAACTCACACAATAAATACAAATCATTTTCACCATAGCGAAGAACTCCCTTGAACTGTCATTCACTGGGCTAATTGTTTAAAATAGCCAGCAACCACTACTTGCTAGAAGTGGGCCTGAGTCATAACTCGCGCGTTATTTTTACTATTGTTTTCGTTGTGAAAAATCTGCTGAAACAACATTCTTTATGTACCGCCCGGAAAAAAATGTGCAACCTTACCACACTCGGCTTGTAGCGCAACTCCCAATCTGCCTGTGTGAGGGTGTAAATCTCCTAATAAAATCTTTTTTGTTTCTTCTTATAATCACCTTGCCCACAACCGTGATCTTCTACATGAAAATATCATTGAAACAATTTGTTCTGTTTATAATAGCAAATATGTTGTCATATTGTGTTCTCCAGAGTTATGAACTCGCCAATTTTTGCACATTGTTTTGCCTTTAATAGGATGCTAATCTTTCTCATACCTGATCACCAATATATATCGAAGTACACCTGCATTTTTCGATAGGGATCCTTTTTTTTGACATTCTTTGGATTCACCTTAATAAGCATATTTTCTATAGCCGCATTTCCCCTGCTAAAAAGTCGCTCAAATTTTCAGTAAACCCTCAGTTTTGAGCTGATTCGATAGTCTTGCCTAAAATTAATCCTCTATCTTTTAGCTAATTTCATAGTCCTACCTTACAAAGAGACTCACACAATAAATACAAATCGTTTTCACCATAGAGAAGAACTCCATTGAACTGTCATTCATTGCTCTAATTGTTTAAAACAGCCAGCAACCACTACTTGGTAGAAGTGTGCCTGAGTCATAAACCGCGCGCTATTTTTACTATTGTTTGCTTTATGAAAAATCTGCTGAAACAACATTATTTGTGTTGCGGCCCGAAAAAAATGTGCAGCCTGACCACACTCAACCTGCAGCGTAACTCCCAATCTTCCCATGTGAATTTGTAAATCTCCTAATAAATTCTTTTTACTTTCTTCTTAGAATCACCTTGCCCACAAACGTGATCTTCTACATGAACATGTCATCGAAACAATTTGTTCTCTTTAAAATCGCGAATATGTTGCCATATTGTGTTTCCCATAGTTATGAAATCGCCAATTTTTCCACATTCTTTTCCCTTTAATAGTTTGCTAATCTTTCTTATACTTGATCACCAATACAACTCGAAAGTACACCTGCATTTTTCGATATGGGTCCTCTTTTTTAGCTTACTCTTTGGAATCACCTTAATAAGCATATTTTCTAGAGTTGAATGTCATTTGTTAGCATTTTTTGTATACTTCAAAACGTCCATCATCTTCTTACTACCACCCATTTACCTAATGTAGATATGGAGCGTAATGAAAGCATTGTACAAGTACAAAATAATGTTCAATCTCATGTTCGTGCTCAGCGTGTTTCTGTGCCCGAAGATCAACTTCAATATGATGTTCTTGCTCCAGCTCTCTCTGCGCCCGATGAAGAACTTGCATTACATCAACTGTATGGCTACTCAGACGCATCAATAAGAAACTCGCATATGCCTGAAGTTGAACATGCTGCTCAGCGAGCATTGAATCAAGAACGTTCACAGAGAAGAAGATCCCTAATGTCTGCTGAGCAATGCGAGGCTCAGCGAGCATATAATCGTTCTTACCAAAGGGTGAGGCGTGCGCGCATGACAGAGGCACAACAATCACATGAACGAGAGATGAGACGTGCTGCGGCTCAAAGATGACGCCATCAGTTACCCTGTCGGGCTGCGTTATTGCCACAGCAGGACTCCATGTTCCACTGCACTGCTGCATCCCTAACTCAAATAACTACACCTGCACCAGCTTCGCACAGCAATGATGTACATGTAAACATGAGTTCTGGTAACAACCATCTTTTTTTTCTCGACATTACCATATGCTTATAAATACATTTGCATACTCTAACACTACTATGCTTCTGTGTTTGAAAGTTACACATGCAGATAATGGTGTTGTTCATAGATACTCACTGACATCTATACCATGTATTCCATCATTGCATGCTAACCGACAACCTCAAATTGGTGAATCGTCAACAATGCAACCATGTACTGCACCCCTGCGTGACTGTAGCCTCTCATTCGTCTCTTCCCACTCACATGATCATATTACTGGACCTATTACTGCTCCAACATTATTGGATCACTCTGTTGCTTCCCCATCAACTGTAAACATAGACCAACATACAGGTGCTATACTGCATGAAAATGTTGTGCATCAAATGCATTCACACGGTAATGTCTTCCCTTATTATATTACACACGTATGTGCATATTGTTATGTTGCTATATATATCTGATATTACTATAATATTACTTGGCCTATAGAAAATTCACCAGCACTACATTCAGAACATGAGGACACAGATGCGAGCTCATCTGATGGTACTGTTCGTGTTCGGCCCCGGCGTCATCGAAACCATAACGTTGCACGCATATGCAATACACTGCAACAAATCGTATATTTACAACTACAACAACCTCATTTCTGTACTAATTGTAATGCTAAACTGTTTGAGGGTGAAACACAAACGATGTGCTGTAACAACGGAAGAGTTCAGATTCCATCTATACCTGTTCCACCAGAGCTATACCATTTATTCACTACTGACTCTGCTGAGAGTCGTCACTTCAGAAGATATATTCGTTCATATAACCACGTTTTTGCTTTTACTTCGATGGGTGTGACTTTAGATGAAGCTTTAGTAGCTGATCAACATGCAGTATACACATTTAGAGCTCATGGATCAATATATCACAGAATTGGGTCTCTTTTGCCTGCTGCAAACACACGTCCTAGGTACCTCCAATTATATATATATGATACTGAACATGAGATAGATTATCGTTTGCAAGAAAATGCGGAGTTAGATCGCGCATTACTACAAAAAATAAAATCCATTTTGGATGCATATAACTCATTTGTATTGATGTTCCGACAAATATCTCAACATGAGGACATCAACAGATGCAGGCTTATTATAAAGGATAAGCCTGCTTTTGGCCAACAATATACATTGCCGTCTGCATCACAGGTTGCTGCTATAATTGTTGGTTCAGAAGAATACCTTGAATCAAATGAGCGACATATAATTGTTGAAACATTTGAAGGTCATTTGGTTAATATTCAAGAATATGCTGGGTTCTACGACCCACTTCAATATCCGTTGCTTCTCCCATATGGTACATACGGTTGGTTAGCTGAGTACAAAGGATTGAATAATCAGCATGTTAGCTGCTGCGACTACTACTCATACATACTTCAGGTTATAAGTAAATACATTTCATTACGTCCACACATTCTGCTTCTACTGATATGGTATTTTACCTCATAAGTTTTATCGTGCAGGATCGCCAGCCTGCTTTATCATTGTCGTTACATGGATGTCGTTTGTTGCAGCAATATGTAGTTGATAATTACATAAAAATTGAAACTCAAAAACTTCGTTGGATAAAAAATAACCAACAAACAATCCGCTCTGAACTGTACTGCGGCCTACAAGACTGTCTTAATGCTGGAGAACATAGTGCAGGTTGATAGATACTTCATTTTATTGACATACTGTCTAAATCCATTTCTAATCGTGACGATGTTTTATCTGCTAAATTTATACAATATGTGCTTCTATTACAGCGAATATTGGTCAACGTGTCATCTTGCCATCATCATTTATTGGAAGTCCTCGCGACATGTACCAGCGTTACCAGGATGCAATGGCCGTTGTGCAGCATTATGGTAGACCAGATATATTTCTAACAATGACATGCAATGCTTCATGGCGCGAAATCACAGATGCGCTTTATGCTGGACAAACACCGCAAGACCGTCCGGATGTAGTGTCTCGAATATTCCATGCAAAATATGCTAAGCTGAAAAAGGATATTTTCCATAAAAATGTTTTGGGCAAAACGGTTAGCCATGTCCATGTAATCGAGTTCCAGAAGAGAGGTTTGTCGCACGTTCACATGTTGGTCATTTTTGCTGCGCGTGACAAAGTCAATACTCCAGATGACTACGATAAGATTGTTAGAGCAGAGCTTCCTGAAATTGAGCATGAACCGGAATTATACAATGCTGTTGTGCGTCATATGATTCATGGACCATGTGCACACATAAACTCTCATGCACCATGCATGAAACACGGTGTTTGTAAAAAAGGATACCCAAAACCCTTTGCTGAGACAACTTTGCAGGGATCCGACTCATACCCAATCTATAAGCGCCGTAATAATGGACGCTCATTTATACTTCATCGGAGAGAAGACTTTGCTATTGACAATCGATGAGTTGTTCCATATAACCCATGACTTCTGTTGAAATATGATTGTCATATTAATGTTGAGATATGCAGTAGTATTAAATGCATAAAATATCTATACAAATACATTCATAAGGGCCCTGATTTCGTTGCTTTTCATGTTCAACCTATCTCATATCATAATAAGCTTGCTCAATATGTAAATGGTCGTTGGATATGTCCACAGGAAGCATTTTGGAAAATATTTAAGTTCTCTATGTACCAAATATATCCATCAGTTATCCGTTTACAAATTCATTTACCTAATAAGCATCAGGTACATTTTCGGACTACTGATTTAGTTGGCAATATTCTAGCTAATGAACGAAATTCTCGCACGATGTTGACTGCATTTTTCCACGTTTACGCCACGGAACAACAACGTCACAAGTATCTATACACTGAGTTTCCAAAACATTACACATGGAATCTGACATCGAAAACATGGATTATACGAAGACGCCGCCATAAAGTTATTAGTCGAATGTACTCTGTATACCCTTCTAAAGGTGAAAGATTTTATTTACGCATTCTGTTGAATCATATTCGAGGTCCGAGATCCTTTGAAGATCTGCTCACAGTCGATAACATTACGTACTCGACATTTAAAGAATCTGCTGAACATTATGGTTTGCTCGAAAGAGACAACAATCTGCATAACTGTATGCGTGATGCGAGAGATTTTCAGCTACCGCAAGCACTACGAAATTTATTTACAACAATTTTACTGTATTGCAACCCAACTGATGTTAGACAACTATGGAATGATAACTACAGTGCAATGACAGACGATTACATCTCCTCTACTTCTATCAGTGATGTATATATCGTGAACAGACTCCTTAATGAAATTGATTATACTCTCCAACAACATAGCAAGAGTATTACACAGTTTGATATTCCGCAGATGTCGACACTCTTTAGAAATATGAACAACATATCGAGTTTAATTGAAGATTAACTGTCGATACCAATCTCATCTACGGATCTTAACTCTGTTGCATTGTTAAATCCTGGTCAGTTTTATGTTTTTCATACTATTATGGAAGTTGTTAGACAACGTGATGGACGTATTTTCTTCATAGATGGGCCTAGAGGCTCTGGGAAAACTTTCTTATATAAAGTGTTACTTGCCCATCTACGTCATGATGGTCGTATTGTGCTTGCAACAGCGTCATCAGGAATACTGCAACTCTTCTTCCAGGTGGAACTACAACACATTTGCGATTTAAAATTCCAATTCCCGTTGAAGCAGACTCATTTTGCAAATTTGGGAAGCAGTCTGAGATGCATAAACTTATAGAGCATTGCTCTGCTATTCTGTGGGATGAGGCTCCGATGTCCCACAAACATGTATTTGAATCCGTTGATCGATCGTTTCGAGATGTTCTGAACGTCGGACAACCTTTTGGTGGTAAGGTTGTAATTATGGGTGGAGATTTTCGGCAGGTTCCACCAGTTGTAGTTAATGGCACAAAGTTTCAGATTATTAATGTCAGCATAGTTGACTCACCTTTGTGGTCAACTGTACAGTTAATTTCATTATCAGAAAATATGCGTGCTTTTGATGATCACCACTTCTCCGAATATCTGCTTCGAATAGGAAATGGTGACGAACATATATATGATCATGATATGATTCAAATTCCCATGTCAATGATTATTCCCTGGGAAGGCGACCATTCAGTTGATTTGCTTATTAACAGTGTCTTCTCCGATATTATGTCTAGTGCTACCATCTCTGATTATTGGGCAGACAGAGCATTGCTGACTCCATTAAATGAGGATGTCTCTTTACTAAATGAAAAGTGTCTCAAGTTGCTCAGTGGATATGAAATGACGTACTACTCTTTTGACTCTGTTGATGATGACAGATCTAATTTATACCCACAAGAGTTTTTAAATAGCATATCAACAGGCACTCTCCCGCCGCATAAATTATCTTTGAAAAAAGACACACCCATCATGCTTCTGCGCAATTTAAATCCTCGAATTGGCATGTGCAATGGTTCGCGTCTGATTTGCCGTCAATTCACAAATAATATTATTGACGCCGAGATACTAACAGGAAAACATAAAGGAAAGACCGTGTTTCTTCCCCGCATTCCACTCAAACATGCTGGAGATTTCAATATGCCATTTGAGTTAACTCGAAAGCAATTTCCAGTTCGTTTAAGCTTTGCGATTACGATAAACAAATCTCAGGGACAAACAATTAGGCAAGTTGGCCTTTACCTGCCCTCTCCTGTTTTCACTCATGGTCAACTTTATGTGGCTTTATCACTAGGAGTTACTTCAGCAAATACCAAAGTTTTAGTAAAAGATGGTTTGATATCGGGACATCCAGGTACTTATACACAAAATGTTGTATTCAAGGAACTACTGTCCAAAGTCATTGTACAGGTACATTTGTTTTTGTCATGACGAAGTTTTGCTTTATGTGTTTAGGATACAAACTTTGTCATCGATTAATATATATTATTTGCTACACAGTCTCATCAAATGTAGTCACCTTGAATTAGTTGAAAGGAAAATCTGCTGACACAAACAAATGTGCTCTGCCATAGGTACGTCGTTTATCTATAATTTTTGTACAATTACCCTCAGTTATGTGCTCATTTAGTTTTTATAACATATTGCAACTGAAAATATATGTACAAATCTTTTGAAATCCTTACCTTATAACTACATTAATCTTTTATAATAAATCATGTACATGAAAAAATATAGTACAAATTTTTTTTTTACATACCTTCTAGATAAATTAATATTTTATAATAATACGGTATCACCTTGCACATATATTCAAGTGTACTGCACTGTTAACATAAAGGTAAATACAACTGTGTCGAATTAAAATAATTTTTTATGCGCTCCGTGCTCAGTTGATTGCTGTAAGAATAATATATTATTGATATAGCTTACTATAATGGTTCTTTCTCTCAAACATATGAATGATATATTCACTTCATCTTATTTTCAGTTGCTCCACAGAAAAATATTTGCAATGTCGGGATTGAACTCTTCATCAGCCATCACGTGCAATGATGACCTACTCATAAGCACTGAGCTTGAACACTTTGCTGACGTGCCGCCAGAGATGCGGGATAACTACTACTTTTGCTTATTACTTGGGAATCTTAACCTGCGGACCACTTCTCAGGTGTTAAAGTCCATGTTCGCCTCTCAGCCGGGATTCATTCACACCAGTGTACGGACTCAAACTCTTTATCACAAAATATATTGTTCAACCTGTTTCACTTGATGATTCAATGCTACTGTACACGAACTCTTGCAGGCTGACGTGGACGCAAATGAGAACCCAGTTGGCACAGGAGAAGTAATTTTCACTGATGAGGCGACGATGACCGCAGTCGTTGGAAACATGCACAACAAGCTCATTGATGGGAATCAAATCTTAGTTCGTGCAATGACACTCTTTGATGTTAAGCCGGAGTTTGTTCCTGACGGTACGACCCTGCATTAAGTGAGGTTTCTAATCATGTGGACTTTCACGAGTGTTTTTCACATATGTTGTACAACTGTTCAGAAAACATCGCCTTTCTCCATAAGCAATTCTGCATCATTACTGACCGTGAGTTACATACGAATGCGCAAAATATTACCTCTCCATTTCTCTTTTTTGTCTCTTTATTCATGTTATATTTTTTTACTACGCAACCACAAAACTATGTAACATGCACTCACAACATTACTGCACACACAAACTGTCAAACATACTCATACTTTCTTCGCTTCTCTAGAAACACAACTTACTCCGCACGTAACACTACACAACACAAGTACCTTATATTTACAATTCTGTTGCACTTTTCTACGTACAGACTATAGTGAAATATACTACCCCACTGCAATTACAAGCTGCAACTAACTCATCATGCTTCTATGGTATACTGCACTTCTCTTTTGGTGTCGATGCAGTTGAACTCTACTACTATTTGTAAATAAAGTTGTTTGACTTTAACCTACATAAGGTGAGAATAATAAATGTTACTACCATGCATACACTTCATGAGAACAATGTTTTTTGGCAACCATACCGCAGTTTAAGCTGTGATACTCTTCATCAACCACAGCGTAAGTTACTCGCTTAACAAATTTCGAAATCCACTAAACATCTAAGCAATTATTTAAACATTACTCGGCAATAATTGCATGCTCCTTCATGCTGACATGGCATTTAAACTAGGTTGCCAAACGTTCAATTCGGCGGCTGAACATTGTAGTATATTACAAAGAGCCAACAATGTGCATAATTGTATGTACGATGCTGCAACATTTCATATGCCCGCAACACTACGCATATTATTTACTACCATATGGTTATTTCTCACTCCTACAAATGTTATACTTTTGTAAAATGCCGACTATGCAGCACTGACAGAAGAGTACATGACATCGTCATCTGCCAAAGATGTATACAATGTCATCAGACTATTCCGTTAAATGCACAACATACTTCAACAACATACTAAATGCATTGTACAACTGCATTTCAAAGACAACCCAGTTTTCCTACCGCGTATACCTCTGCAATATGCGTGATATCAGTAGATGCATTTTAAGGTCACTCGATAATAATTTCGATTTCGTTCTAGCTTTGCACTGAGGATAAACAAATCTCATTAACAACTAATCAAACATGTTATCCGTCATCTACCCTCTCCTGCATTCACTACTGTTCAGCTCTACGTTGCTCTATCCAGATGACTTACTGCCAAAAGCACAAAAGTATTACTCAGATACACTGTTCCACGTGGACATCATGCCACATACATAAAAAATATTGTCTTCAAATATCAATTATCATAATTTAACTTGCAGTTGCATTTTCTACGTCGTTCTTAGTTTTTCATTATCTCATGCACTGAAATAATATTACTACTTGCATTCATTAATTACACATATATTATCTACAGACCCCACTCACCCGTACTCAGCATTACCTACATCTGCCCAAAATGATTTTAATAATTATGTCAGTAGATGTCAACATTTGATTACTCCTTTATGAATAACATAACTGTGCATATGACAAGTGAATTAGCGTCGGATCATTCGCTACCATTATCATATCTACATTTGTGATTGTTTCACAATTATCATATCTATATTTGTGTTGTCATAACTACTTCGACACTAAATTGCACAGTTTCTCTCTCAGCTGGCCCTACCGACAACAGTCTTGCCCCTGACTGCGATTACAATTACTACGATGACATTTGCAAACCAACCACAAGCAGGTGGTCTGATGGTCCACGCACTGCGATTACAGGTTTTCGATTACGTATCCCAGCAGTGCCACCAGGCCTCAGTGCACAGGAGGAGTGGAACTTCGTCTTCACAATGATTAAAAGGTAAGATCTACAAAATAATATACACAATATGATGATCGCTGCTACTGTAACTCATTAAATAGTTATTAACAGCTCTGATAACTTTATACCTTCCATCAATGCAGGATCTCGCAGGGCCACTAAAGGAGACATGATCGTTCACTGCACTGACTTCTGTGAGCTTCCAACCGCACCTACACATGTGCTCTAAATCTCCTTTACTACATGTTCTTTGCAGCAGTAATGTATATGATGTATAGTTTCGAATCATATTACAGTGTTATATTTTTGTTGTTCATATATATATATATATATATATATATATATCGTTCATTACACTGTCGGACATAAACAGGTGAACATAAGCTATTGATATCTATGAGTGCCTTGCATCATACGCGTTCTCTTTGTTGTGCTTTACATACCTATACAACTGTATGATCTTTATTGGTTGTTACGTCTTCGTAATCTGTGCACTTATAAAGTTATACATATTTTTAATACGTAGTCAGAGTCCGGTAAGGTGGAAAAATAATAATGAAACTGTAAACATTGGCATAATATTCAACTGCATAGACATCTACAGTAGAATACAAGCACTGTAAACATTTGCTCCCTGTGTACAAGCATCCGCCCTAGAATACGAGCTTTAAGATAAGTGTTAGCGACAAACCTTAAGACAAAGGTGTGATTAATTTATTGAGGCCACAATATGTGTCAATCAAATTATTTTGAACATAAAAATTGTGCACCAGGTCCATGGCTTTGAGTGCACTCACAGCCGTGGACACGACGGCTTTGAGTGCACTCAACGTCGTCGAGACGACGGCTGTGACTGCACTCAATGCCGTCAAGACGACAGCTGTGAGTGCACTCAACGCTGTGGATCCGATGGCTTTGGCTGCACTCAAAGCGGTGGAGTCGACGGCTTTGAGTGCACTGAACGCCGTCAAGAGGACCGGGCGCACTCAAAGCCGTCGAGAGGACGGCTTTGAGTGCACTCAACGCCGTCGAGAGGACGGCTTTGAGTGCACTCAACGCCGTCGAGAGGACGGCTTTGAGTGCAGTCAACGCCATCGAGAGGACGACTTTCAGTGCACGGCTTTGAGTGCACTCAAAGCCGTCAGCACGGCTTTGAGTGCACTCAAAGCCGTCAGGACGACTTTGAGTGCACTCAAAGCCGTCCAGATATAGTGCCTCTACGACACTCGATCATTTAATAGCACACATGGAGCCCCCGTGCCATACGCGAGACTACCCCCGCGACGGCAGTGCCCCCGCACGACGGCGCTTCTGCAGCTCGCAAACCCCCGTGCAACCGACCCCTATGTCCATGGCTTTGAGTGCACTCACAGCCGTGGACACGACGCCTTTGAGTGCACTCAACGCCATCGAGACGAAGGATGTGACTGCACTCAACGCCGTCGAGACGACAGCCGTGAGTGCACTCAACGTCGTGGATCCGACGGCTTTGACTGCACTCAAAGCCATGGAGCCGACGGCTTTGACTGCACTCACCGCCGTCAAGAGGACCGGGCGAACTCAAATCCGTCGAGAGGACGGCTTTGACTGCACTCAACGCCGTCGAGACAACGGATTTGAGTGCACTCAACGCTATCGAGAGGACGGCTTTCAGTGCACGGCTTTGACTGCACTCAAAACCGTCAGCACGGCTTTGAGTGCACTCAAAGCCGTCGGCACGGCTTTGAGTGAGGACGGCTTT
>CM077098.1:110467289-110497289 GCA_039513925.1 Platanthera zijinensis | reverse complement strand
TAAAATAGGCAGGTGAACAGTGCTCATGCCATTGTTCACCCGTCTGTTATATTTTATTAAAAATAGGCGGGTGAACAGTGTTCACGTCACTGTTCACCCGTTATATTTAGTAAATATTATAAATAGTACAAATATTTTATAATATTATATTATAAATATTATATCATAAATATTATAAATATTTTATTATAAATAGTATAAATGCAACCGGCGGGCGATGCCCGGCTTCACCGGCCGGGTACTGTGGCGCGTTGCCAACGTGCTGGAGACGTGACCATCGCGTCGGGTATTTTAATTTATTTTATTAATGTTTTCAATTTTAAAAAGCAGGCATTTGGGGGCGTGCGAAGCCTGCAGGGAGGCGGGCGAAGCCCGCCGTTGCCGGCCGGATACTGTGGCGCGTGGCAATTGGGCCGGAGGCCCGTGCCTGTCACGACAGTACACCGGGCTCTGCCCCTACGGCCAGTCGCGACAGTACACCGTGCCTCTTCTTATTCTTCCCCGCCGCCCGAAAAAATAAACATAATAAACTCGCAGGTTAAACTGTGAGAGCAAGTGCTCGCGCCTCTCACGATAAATTTGTTCATGAAAGATCATAAAACATATCACAAACTATAAGATGGTTGTGAAATTTCTGCATATTTGAACTACTAAAGATTGTTTCATAGTTGTTGTTGCGGTTCGCTTAATGCCCTCGGTATATCGGTTTCAGATCGGGCCGTCTTAGCCCCTGGCGATCAAGTACACACACAGTCAAAGTAGAAAATGAGATATTGTACACGCACAACTTTAGCGTGGAATACTGTGGCGTGTTGCCATCGGGCTGGGTATTTAATTTATTTTATTAATGTTTTCAAATTTAAAAAACAGGCAGGCAGTGTGGGACTAAAATAGGCAGGTGAACAGTGCTCACGCCATTGTTCACCCGCCTGTTATATTTTATTAAAAATAGGCGGGTGAACAGTGTTCACGTCACTGTTCACCCGTTATATTTAGTAAATATTATAAATAGTACAAATATTTTATAATATTATATCATAAATATTATAAATATTTTATTATAAATAGTATAAATGCAACCGGCGGGCGATGCCCGACTTCGCCGGCCGGGTACTGTGGCGCGTTGCCAACGTTCTGGAGTCGTGACCATCGCGTCGGGTATTTTAATTTATTTTATTAATGTTTTCAATTTTAAAAAGCAGGCATTTGGGGGCGTGCGAAGCCTGCAGGGGGGGCGGGCGAAGCCCGCCGTTGCCGGCCGGATACTGTGGCGCGTGACAATCGGGCCGGAGGCCCGTGCCTGTCACGACAGTACACCGGGCTCTGCCCCTACGGCCGGTCGCGACAGTACACCGTGCCTCTTCTTATTCTTTCCCGCCGCCCGAAAAAATAAACATAATAAACTCGCAGGTTAAACTGTGAGAGCAAGTGCTCGCGCCTCTCACGATAAATTTGTTCATGAAAGATCATAAAGCATATCACAAACTATAAGATGGTTGTGAAATTTCTGCATATTTGAACTACTAAAGATTGTTTCATAGTTGTTGTTGTGGTTCGCTTAATGCCCTCGGTAGACCGGTTTCAGATCGGTCCGTCTTAGCCCCTGGCGATCAAGTGCACACACAGTCAAAGTAGAAAAGGAGATAATATACACGCACAACTTTAGCGTGGAGTACTGTGGCGTGTGTTGCCATCGGGCTAGGTATTTAATTTATTTTATTAATGTTTTCAATTTTAAAAAACAGGCAGGCAGTGTGAGACTAAAATAGGCAGGTGAACAGTGCTCACGCCATTGTTCACCCGCCTGTTATATTTTATTAAAAATAGGCGGGTGAACAGTGTTCACGTCACTGTTCACCCGTTATATTTAGTAAATATTATAAATAGTACAAATATTTTATAATATTATATTATAAATATTATATCATAAATATTATAAATATTTTTTTATAAATAGTATAAATGCAACCGGTGGCGATGCCCGGCTTCGCCGGCCGGGTACTGTGGCGCGTTGCCAACGTGCTGGAGACGTGACCATCGCGTCGGGTATTTTAATTTATTTTATTAATGTTTTCAATTTTAAAAAGCAGACATTTGGGGGCGTGCGAAGCCTGCAGGGGGGGCGGGCGAAGCCCGGCGTTGCCGGCCGGATACTGTGGCGCGTGGCAATCGGGCCGGAGGCGCGTGGCAATCGGGCCGGAGGCCCGTGCCTGTCACGACAGTACACCGGGCTCTGCCCCTACGGCTAGTCGCGACAGTACACCGTGCCTCTTCTTATTCTTCCCCGCCACCCGAAAAAATAAACCTAATAAACTCGCAGGTTAAACTGTGAGAGCAAGTGCTCGCGCCTCTCACGATAAATCTGTCCATGAAAGATCATAAAGCATATCACAAACTATAAGATGGTTGTGAAATTTCTGCATATTTGAACTACTAAAGATTGTTTCATAGTTGTTGTTGCGGTTCGCTTAATGCCCTCGGTAGACCGGTTTCAGATCGGCCCGTCTTAGCCCCTGGCGATCAAGTACACACACAGTCAAAGTAGAAAAGGAGATATTGTACACGCACAACTTTAGCGTGGAAAACCCCGGAAAGGGGAAAAAATCACGTGGTCGGGTCTGTGCCAGGCAAAATCCACTATTTGCCTCTGTTACAGTGCTCTTGCAGAGAGAAAGCGAGGGCGACAGACCACGCCTCGTTACAAATACTGGAGGGTTGAGAGAGCTCTCCTCGTGTGACAGGCCACCGCTTCGGAGTTTGTGCACTTTGACGTGCGTCTTTCTTGAGTGCTTGTTCTTCTAACATGCGCTCTGCAGGATGTCTGCACTTTATCCCTCAGACTGAGGAGGGTTGCCTTCACTGACACTTCGTTTCCTTCCTTCTCTGGGCGGCGCTCGCAGGAGAACTTGCCAAGTTAGTGAGTGAAAGAGGAACGGAGGAGGAGGAGAGTAGAGAGAGAAGCTCTAGGGAAAAGTAGGAATGAAGAGAGAGAAAGAGAAGGAGAGAATGAAGTCTGATCCCCCAAAATGAACTACCAGGGGCGCTTATATAGGGTTTCTGAGGTGGTTAGGGTGGTTACGGTGGTTAATCGCAGATCGGAGGGCCGCGATCACTTGTGGCGATCATGGGGTCGCGATGGCCTGCCATGATCGAACGGTGGAGAGAAGGTCGGCCCACGATGGTGGTTGGAGGAGGCGTGCCGGCCGACGGTCGCCCAAGGGAGGGGGCGGCCGCCGCAGGCGGACGGTTCTGGGCGGCCGGCTAAGGCCGCCCCGTCTGAGGGCAGCGGCTGGCCGTGGCCGTCGGTCGCGAGGGGGCGTCCGGCCACGGGTGGACGGCCGCACGGAGGGGCCGGCCGGGGCCGCCGGCCGCAAGGGCGGCCGGCCGCGGCCACCGGCCGCGGCCACCGGCCGCACGGAGGGGGCCGGCCGGGGCCGCAAGGGCGGTCGGCCGCGGCCGCCGCCGGCAAGGGGGTGGCCGGCCGCGGCCACCGGCCGCAAGGAGGGGGCCGGCCGCGGCCGCCAGTCGCAAGGGAGGTCGGCCTCGGTCGGCCGGCCGCGGCTGCCATCCGCAAGGGGGCGGCCGGCCACGACCGCCAGCCACACGGGGGGTGGCGGCCGACCATGGGTGGCCGGCCGATGGCCGCACGTAACGGCGGCGGCGGTTGCGATTCGGCATGCGGGAGTTACGATCTGGTGCGCTGGAGTTCTCATAATTATCTATAAATAATGGGGTACCCATCATTTGCACCCCAAAATTCCGTCGTCTTGGAGCGAACGACAAGCGCGGGAATTTTCTTCTTTGCGACGGGGCTAGGCGGCGATGGCCGGAACGGGTGCTAACACAGAGATGGACGGTGACGGCGACAGTGCTAAGGTAAGAATCTGACCGAAGAGAAGGTCCGGGTACCGGACGAAGCCGGAGGGGCTGACCCTGCACGCGGGTGCGCGCGGGGCTGGTCCCGCGCGCGGGTGCGCGCGGGGCTGCACCCGTGCGCGGGTGCGCGCGGGGCTGACCCCGCACGCGGGTGCGCCGGGGGCTGGTCCCGCGCGCGGGTGCGCACGAGGATGACTCTGCGCGTGGGCGCGCGGGGCTGAATCCGCACGCAGGGCGTGCGCGGTGCGGCCGCTCTGCTTACGAGTGGCTCGGCTGCAAGTGCGGGCTGATTCTGCGCGTGCTTTGTGTGTGTGCATGGCTCGTATGCGTGGGCACAACGTGTGCTCGGACTCGCTTTTCTGACCTTATTTTCCTGTTCTTTCAGGTTTCCAAGCGGGGTGTACAGAGCCGTCCTATGCGGCTGCGCTCGAGTCTCTCCCTCGAGCATGTGGATATTTGGAGGCGCTTGAACCTGCCCCCCCCGATTTGGAGGTGCGGATCCCTAGTCCAGAAGAGCGGGTGCAAAACCCTCCGCGAGCCTGGATGACTCCTTGCGAGTCGTCACTTCGGTGCGGTTTTCGCCTTCCGGCTTGTGAGGAAGTTGTCGAGATTCTGAAGTTCTGCGGCGTTCCTGTGTCGCAGTTTACCCCTCTTGGGATGACGCAGATCATGGGGTTGATCGCATTTTTTCGCGAGCGCGGATCGAGGTTTTCCTTGGATACTTTCAAGGATTGGTGCGAGGTGCGTGTCGACGGTGGGGGACGCGTGGATGTCTTCAGCAACAAGCGGTGGCTGGAGTTCGAAATCCGGGCGGATCGTCGCCATGGGAATACCTTGTTTGGATGTCAGGAACCCAGGTGGATTGCCAGAGGTGTGGAACGTGCTTTTGGACTGTTGTCGGGGTTCTAGAGGACACGAGCGGGATTTCACCCCCGTCCTTGGTTTTGTGGAGCCCCGAGAGCTGGGGAATATCTTGTTCAGCATCTCTACTTTCGTTGATGAGAAGCGCCTGCTGCTATGCGGGCTGTCTGTTGATTTGAGACGTGTTGCCGCCATCCCTCTCTCCCGTGATAGGAAGAGGAAGCTAGTGTTTGGAGGCCGTGGAGCTGAGGAGGCGGGTCCTAGCCTTCTGTCGCGACAGGATGTTCTTTCAGAGGGGGCTGCCCCTTGCGGCTCTAGAATTGGAGGCGAGCCGGATGACGCGGACCTTGAGGTCATGGGGTCCTCTGTCCCCAGGCCTCCCCAGCTCGGGGTGTGGTGCGACAGGTCGTAAAAGGAAAGAGGGTCTCCTCTTCTTTGGAGGCGATGAACCATGTGGTACGTGCGATCTCAATTTTTGAGTAGTGGCTTTTGAGGAAAGCTCTTCTGACTTGTCCCTTTTCTTTAGCAGATGGAGACTCAGGCGAACATTGCGCTTACGTGGAATGACCACTATGTGAGCCTGAAGGACGGCTACATGGCCCTTCAGGGTGAGCTCGGGGAGGCGAAGAGTGCCCTTTCAGATCTGAAGGGGCGACGAGAGCACGATATTTCGCGACTTAGGCAGATTGGGTCTGAGCTGCGGTGTGAGCTGGAGGACGCCAGAGCTGTGCACAGGTCTGAGAAGACGGTTGTAGACCATGGGTGGCCGGCCGATGGCCGCATGTAACGGCGGTGGCGGTTGCGATTCGGCATGCGGGAGTTACGATCTGGTGCGCGGGAGTTCTCATAATTATCTATAAATAATGGGGTACCCATCATTTGCCCCCCGAAATTCCGTCGTCTTGGAGCGAACGACAAGCGCGGGAATTTTCTTCTTTGCGATGGGGCTAGGCGGCGATGGCCGGAACGGGTGCTAACACCGAGATGGGCGGTGACGGCGACAGTGCTAAGGTAAGAATCTGACCAAAGAGAAGGTCCGGGTACCGGACGAAGCCGGAGGGGCTGACCCCGCGCGCGGGGCTGACCCCGCGCACGGGGATGCACCCGTGCGCGGGTGCGCGCGGGGCTGGTCCCGCGCGCGGGTGCGCGCGGGGCTGGTCCCGCGCGCGGGTGCGCGCGGGGCTGGTCCCGCGCGCGGGTGCGCGCGGGGCTGGTCCCGCGCGCGGGTGCGCGCGGGGCTGGTCCCGCGCGGGTGCGCGCGGGGCTGTTCCCGCGTGCGGTCCTTGTCCCCCGCGCGGGTGCGCGCGGGGCTGCACCCGTGCGCGAGTGCGCGCGGGGCTGACCCCGCACGCGGGTGCGCCCAGGGCTGGTCCCGCGCGCGGGTGCGCACGAGGCTGACTCTGCGCGTGGGCGCGCGGGGCTGAATCCGCACGCAGGGCGTGCGCGGTGCGGCCGCTCTGCTTACGAGTGGCTCGGCTGCAAGTGCGGGCTGATTCTGCGCGTGCTTTGTGTGTGTGCATGGCTCGTATGCGTGGGCGCAACGTGTGCTCAGACTCGCTTTTCTGACCTTATTTTCCTGTTCTTTCGGGTTTCCAAGCGGGGTGTGCAGAGCCATCCTATGCGGCTGCGCTCGAGTCTCTCCCTCGAGCATGTGGATATTTGGAGGCGCTTCAACCTGCCCCCCCCCCCACCCCCCCGATTTGGAGGTGTGGATCCCTAGTCCTGAAGAGCGGGTGCAAAACCCTCCGCGAGCCTGGATGACTCTTTGCGAGTCGTCACTTCGGTGCGGTTTTCGCCTTCCGGCTTGTGAGGAAGTTGTCGAGATTCTGAAGTTCTGCGGCGTTCCCGTGTCGCAGTTTACCCCTCCTTGGATGACGCGGATCATGGGGTTGATCGCGTTTTTTCGCGAGCGCGGATCGAGGTTTTCCTTGGATACTTTCAAGGATTGGTGCGAGGTGCGTGTCGACGGTGGGGGCGGCGTGGATGTCTTCAGCAACAAGCGGTGGCTGGAGTTCGAAATTCGGGCAGATCGTCGACATGTGAATACCTTATTTGGATGTCAGGAACCCAGGTGGATTGCCAGAGGTGTGGAACGTGCTTCTGGACCGTTGCCGGCGTTCTAGAGGACACGAGCGGGATTTCACCCCCGTCCTTGGTTTTGTGGAGCCCCGAGAGCTGGGGAATATCTTGTTCAGCATCTCTACTTTCATTGATGAGAAACGCCTGGGTCTATGCGGGCTGTCTGTTGATTTGAGACGTGTTGCCGCCATCCCTCTCTCATGTGATAGGAAGAGGAAGCTAGTGTTTGGAGGCTGTGGAGCTGAGGAGGCGGGTCCTAGCCTTCTGTCGCGACAGGATGTTCTTTCATAGGGGGCTGCCCCTTGCGGCTCTAGAGTTGGAGGCGAGCCGGATGACGCGGACCTTGAGGTCATGGGGTCCTCTGTCCCCCAGGCCTCCCCAGCTCGGGGTGCGGTGCGACAGGTGGTAAAAGGAAAGAGGGTCTCCTCTTCTTTGGAGGCGATGAACCATGCGGTACGTGCGAAACTTTTGAGTAGTGGCTTTTGAGGAAAGCTCTTCTGACTTGTCCCTTTTCTTTTGCAGAAGGAGACTCAGGCGAACATTGCGCTTACGTGGAATGACCACTATGTGAGCCTGAAGGACGGCTACATGGCCCTTCAGGGTGAGCTCGGGGAGGCGAAGAGTGCCCTTTCAGATCTGAAGGGGCGACGAGAGCACGATATTTCGCGACTTAGGCAGATTGGGTCTGAGCTGCGGTGTGAGCTGGAGGACGCCAGAGCTGTGTACAGGTCCGAGAAGACGGCTGCAGAGGAGACTTTGCATCTTCTAGATGAAGCTCGGGCAGAGCTGGAGTTATCTAGGGCGGAGGTGATGCGCCTTTCCTCTACGGAGCGAGAGGTTGAGCTGAAGGCGGCTGGTCTGGCAGAGTACCGGGACTCTGAGGATTACACGCGAGACCGATGTCTGATCTCGGAGGAGGTCCGCGAGAAGGTGTGGACTCAGGAGGTGGAGCCACAGATGGAGGACCTGCGGGAAGTCGCTTTCTGCCAGGGGATGGCGAAGACCCTTCGGATGGTGTTCCGGAAGCGGGGATGCGACGTTGCCGGCCTCGGTCTTGAGGATTTGTTAGAGGAGGAGGGCTCTGATGCTGAGGTGGGCGAGGCTGCTGAGTGACAGCCACATCTCTTTGATGCTCTTTATTGATTGGTATACATGTACCTCTTTGTACTGGTAGACTTGTCTCTGTCGATTTGTACCTTTGTCCTTTTCGGTTTGTACCTTTATACTTGATATGTTTGTTGAGTGGTCATCATTACTTTTGCTTCTTACTGTTGTGGCAAATTTTTGTCTTAGCCAAACACCAATCGCGAGGGGCGGGCCCTGAGCAGTGGAAGAGTGTTTGCTCCGGATGGGGGTGAAGAGTTATGAGAGCTCCGACCTATTTTCGGCGGGAGGCCATGTTCGTTCGAACCCCCGCGAGTTTCAGTGAACCCGGTAGCATTGGAGGGGCGTTGCCCCGCAGACCCTGACGACGTCGCAACTTACTTCGAGGTGAAGGGCGCCCCCTTGTGCTAGGGTAGAGAAGTCGAAACCATCGCGCTGCGGGCTGTGCATAACTGAGGGAGCTGGCTCCCGACGACGTCGCGATCTGCTTCGTAGGAGAAGGGCGAGCCTTGCCACCATGAGAGCGAGGTCGAAGCCGCCGCGCTACAGTCTGCGGGAGACTCAACGTTTGGTCCCTTTGGCGACACCGCAACCTGTTGTTAGGCCGAGTACATCGCGTTGTTTGCAGCGCACAACTGGGGGAGCTGGTCCCTGGCGTTGTAGCAAATCGCTGGGCGGACGAAGGGTGCACCCCTGAACCGCTCCAGAGAGAGTGAAGCCATCGCGCCACAGTGTGGCTATGGTTGGTTAAGATATGGATTTAGCGGGGCCAGAAACCGATTTAGTTGTGATTGTAGCTTAGTTAGGCACCAGTCGCGAGAGGGGCAGGACCTGCGAGGGTGGGGGCGTCAGTCTTCGGATGCAGGTGAAGAGTCATAATCCTCGGCCTATTGTCGGCAGGAGGACATGGTCGATTCGAACCCCCACGAGCAGCTGATGGACCCTGAGGTTGTAATTACACCGATCGTGGGGGCTTTACCAGGATGGCGGGGCATCGAGCTTCGGATGCAGGTGAAGAGTCATAATCCTCGGCCTCTTGTCGGCAGGAGAACATGGTCGATTCGAACCCCCGCGAGCAGCTGATGGACCCTAGTATTTGCGAGGCGTGGCCCCGAAGACCCGGACGACGTCGCAACCTACTACTTCAGCGAAGGCGGGTCCTTGTGCTGGTGGAGTGAGGTCGAGGCTATCGCGTTGTGGGCTGCGCACAATTGAGGGAGCTGGTCCTTGACGATGTTGCGACCCGCTCCTTAGGAGAAGAGTGAGCATTTCTGCCATAGGATAAAGGTCGAGGCCACCGTGCTACAGTCTGCGTGGGACTTGGTATTCGGTCCCCAAGCGACATCGCAACCTGTTGCTAGGCCGAAGCTATCGTGCAATGGGCCGCGGTCAACCGGGGGTGCTCATTCCCGATGACGTCGCAATCCACTGGGCGGGTGAAGGGCGAACCTTTGAACCGCGGTAGGGGGATCGGGACAGTCGTGCTACAGTTGCTCGCCGGACCCCAGGGGACGGATTCCAAATTGATCCTACAAGTTTTAGGAGTTAGTGACATCGTAATCACAGTATATAAATGTAAAGAGATGAGTTGTTTGTTTTTTCTTTAGCCTGGTCGCGCCATTGCACGATGACGGATTCCGAACCGCTAAGTGGTTCGCATGTCGACGGATCCCGGACCGCTTTGAGGAATAGACGACCCAGGCCTCAGGGGGGGTCTGCCGGATGAGATGTCCTTCTAACGTGTTTGCTGCATGGCAAGAGTTAGAATGAAAGCAGAAAATGCAGTAAGCAGTATAGTTTGTGCACGCGGGTTTTCCTCGCGACTTTATAGTTGTCTTTAGGTAGTTTGATATAAAGAAACGTTTTTAGGAGGCACGTTTGCCTCGGTTCTGGCCCTTCTCCAAAGCGGCATTTTAGATGCGATAGATGTTGGTTCCTGAGACGACTTCTGATCTTGCTTGGTGTAGATAGCATGAGCGCGCCACGTCCTTGCTTCCCCTGATGACCCCAACTCCTGCAGGCGTGACAAACTTCATTGCGAGGTGCGGAATTTATGGAACTGCCTTGAAAGCTGTTTGGAGGGGGCGACCGAAAATCGTGTTGTAGGGCGATTCTGTATCGACCGCCACAAACTGTACGTCGTGGGTAACCTGTCTTGGAAATTCTCCTAGTGTCACTGGAAGGGTGAGGGTGCCTGCCACGGACACGGGCTCCCCGTTGAAGCCATAGATTGGGCCTGATGCTTGACGAAGATTCTGTCTTTGGATTCCCATACTGGTTAATGCAGTCATGAATATAAAATTTACTGAGTTGTCGTTATCAACCAGTATTCGCTTCGCGCGGAAGCTGGGGTTGCCAATTTCTGTTGTAATAACTAGCGGGTCCTAATGCGGTGCGAGGAGGCCCTGGATGTCCTCTTCGCCGAAGCTAATGGTGAGAATGATTCTAGCTGTCTTGTCTTCTTGGGGAGCGACGATGGAGTTGACCATGGGAAAGGGAAAGCCGGAGATGACTTCCACAATCCCGACGACCTGCCTGCCCCCTGCGCTTCTCAGTGCGCAGGTGGCGGTTCTCTCTGCGCAGGCGGGCCTCCGTACTGCTCTCGCACACATCCTTGCAAAAAATGCCCGAGTATTCCCTGTCGAACAAGGCGCTCTATCTCATCTTTCAACTTTACACACTCTTCAGTAGTGTGCCCGGTTCCTCGATGGAAGTCAAAGTACTTTGACGGATCAGCCCTTGGATTGGGCGGGAGCTCCCTTGGCCTCTGGAGCGCCGGATCGTCCTGAATGACATATAGGACGTTAGCGCGAGTGGTGTTGAGAGGCGTGTAAGTCCGGGGAGGCCCGTAATCCTGGCCTCTCTGGGGATCCTGATTGCGATGCTCGATGCGACGGTTCTCGTCGCGCCTCTCTGCTCGTCTTCCGGAGGGCTGCTCCTGATGCTTCTGCCTCTTTTGGCTTCTTTCAAACTATCGACGGTGGGCCTCAATGGCCTCGTCCGCGGCTATCTGAGCTTCCACTCGGTGTACCAGATCTGCGTAACTAGGGACAGTATCCCGCATTAGAGCGGAGTAGAATCCGCCTGGTCGAAGTCCCCCGAGGAAGACTCCTCGAAGGAGTTCTGGGTCTACCCCAGGGATCTGTCTAGCTTCCGCAGTAAATCGGTGGAAAAACTCTTTCAAGGTCTCGGTTTCACTCTATCGGATGTCAAGGAGGTGGGATGGATCCTTTGCGATCCTGCGATTGGCAACAAACTGATCAAGGAATTGCTGGCTCAGCTGGGAAAGGTTTCTGATAGACCCCTCTCAGAGGGAATGGAACCAAGTGCGGGCCTGCCCCTTGAGGATGGTAGGGAATACCTGACAAATCAGTTGATCGGGAGCGTTGCAGAGGTGGAGGATCGTGTAGAAGTGGTTGATGTGTTCCCAAGGATCGTCCACTCCGTCGTACGTCTCAACGTGGGGGATCTTGAATCCTTGAGGGACGGGATAGGCCAGTACTTCAGGAGCCAAGGGTGATGCCCCCCGAGCGGGGCGGCGCGTCGCCATCGCTCGCCGGCCGACAAGTCCAAACTCTTCTTCGAACATTTCGCGGAATGCTTCCCGAGTCATTCCTGCACCTGGCTCTGTTGGGACTGCTGCTGATTGCTGAGGAGAGGGGCGATTCCCGCCGCCCTGATGTGGCGAACGGGATGCTCGACACTGTCGTGCCTTGACGACTCAGATTCTTCTTCTACGGCCCTCTGGCCTTCTGCTGGTGGTACTGGTAGATTTTCTTGAGTTGGGACCCCTGCGGGCATGTGGGGGCATTCGAGTTGTCTAAAGAGGGCGATCATCTCGACCCGGATGTCTGGCGGGGGTGCCGCGTTCTCGGGCAGCGCCGCCCTAGGCGCTGCGACGTCCTCTTGCGGTGGCGCGTTTGCTAGTGACTGCGACGCGGCTTGATCCTCCTGCTCACGCCGGATCGACCCCCTAGTAGTTCAGGTGCTTTTTCCGGCCATTTTGTCTCGCTTTGGCAAACTTCTGAGTCTTCTCTCGCTTGCTGGGTATGCTTCCCACAGACGGCGCCAAACTGATACAGTTCGCTTAATGCCCTCGGTAGACCGGTTCTGTATCGGTCCGTCTTAGCCCTGGGCGATCAAGTACGCACACAGTCAAAGTAGAAAAGGAGAGATTGTACACGCACAACTTTAGCGTTGAAAACCCCGGAAAGGGGAAAAAACACTTGGCCGGGTTTGTGCCAGCCAAGATCCACTATTTGCCTCTGTTACAGTGCCCTTGCAGAGAGAAAGCGAGGGCGACAGGCCGCGCCTCGTTACAAATACTGGAGGGTTGAGAGAGCTCTCCTTGGGTAACAGGTCACCGCTTCGGAGTTTGTGCACTTTGACGTGCGTCTTTCTTGAGTGCTTGCTCTCCCTTCCTTATCTGGGCGGCGCTCGCAGGAGAACCTGTCAAGTTAGTGAGTGAAAGAGGAACGGAGGAGGAGGAGAGTAGAGAGAGAAGCTCTTGGGAAAAGTAGGAATGAAGAGAGAGAAAGAGAAGGAGAGAATGAAGTCCGATCCCTCAAAATGAACTACCAGGGGCGCTTATATAGGGTTTCCGAGGTGGTTAGGGTGGTTACGGTGGTTACAGTGGTTAATCGTAGATCGGAGGGCCGCGATCACTTGTGGCGATCGGGGGGCCGCGATCACTTGTGGCGATCGGGGGGCCGCGATGGCCTGCCATGATCGGACGGTGGAGGGAAGGCCGGCCCACGATGGTGGTCGGAGGAGGCGTGCCGGCCGGCGGTCGCCCGAGGTAGGGGCGGCCGCCGCGGGCGGACGGTTCTGGGCGGCCGGCTAAGTCCGCCCCGTCTGAGGGGGGCGGCGGGCCGTGGCCGTCGGCCGCGAGGGGGCGGCGGGCCACGGGTGCCCGGTCGCACGGAGGGGCCGGCCGGTGCCGCCGGCCGCAAGAACGACCGGCCTCGGGCGGCCGGCCGCGGCCACCGACCGCACGGAGGGGGCCGGCCGGGGTCGCCGGCCGCAAGGGCGGTCAGCCTCGGGCGACCGGCCGCAAGGGCGGTCGGACTCGGGCGGCCGGCCGCGGCCGCCGGCCGCAAGGGCGGTCGGACTCGGGCTGCCGGCCGCAAGGGGGTGGCGGCCGGCTGCAAGGGGGTGGTGGCCGGCCATGGCCGGCCGCCCGTAACGGCGGTTGCGATTCCGCGTGCGGGAGTTACAATCCGATGCGCGGGAGTTATCATAATTATCTATAAATAATGAGATACCCATCAGTTGTGAATATTTTAGTTCATGTCTATGCCTCCTATGTTCAAGAAGAATTCACAATTTTTGGTGACAGTGTACAACAGTTAATAAGAAATTATGCTGGAATGAAACCGTAGAAAAAGTAAAACAACAAATGTTGAACTGAAACCAGAGAAAAACTAAAAAATTAAGCTTAGAAATTAGAAAATGTAGAACTAAGGGGAATGTATGTACTTGAGTGAAAGATCTTGTATGAAACAAAATTGTAATCTACGTTTCAACTAAATTAGCAAGAAATTGATAGAGAAAATGATAAATATCACGGAGAAATACAAAAGATTAAAAAGAATTCAATACAACAATGATGTCACATAAAATCTTTATGGAAGCTTGTTTTATTAAGCTGCTTGTTCATTTAAATGCAAAGTCAATAAACATATTCAAGATTGATTCAGCAATTTACTGACGTAACATAGAAGATATTATAATATAGAATTAATATGTACACATAACAAAACAATTACCTGCTTCATCTCTCGCTCCCTCTTTTCCCCCTTCCCGATCACCATTCCCGATCACCATTACCTGCTTCATCTCTCGCTCGCGCGCGCGAAGGCCGGCCTGGGGCGAATCGGTCATCCGCGTGCTGGCCATGCGCATGCTAACTGCGCGCGGCCAGGCACACGGGATGTGCGCGCAGGCCGCGCGCGCTGGCCGCGAGCGAGAAGGCCGCACGCGCGAGCTGGGCGCGCGCGGGCCATGCGCGCGCGGGCCATGCGCCGCGCGCGCGAGCTGGGCGCGCGCGGGCCATGCGCCGCGCGCGCGAGCTGGGCGCGCGCGGGCCATGCGCCGCGCGCGCGAGCTGGGCGTGCGCGAGCGGGCAGCGCAGGCCGCGCCCGCGAGCCGGGCGCGCGCGAGCGGGCCGCGCAGGCCGCGCCCGCGAGCCGGGCGCGCGCGAGCGGGCCGCGCAGGCCGCACACGCGAGTCGGGCGCGCGCGAGCGGGCCGCGCAGGCCGCGCGCGCGGGCCGGGCGCGCGCGCAGGCCGCGTTAGCGAGCTGGGCGCGCGTGCAGGACATGCTCGGTCCTGCAGGTCGTGCGTTAGCGCAGTCCGTGTTGCGCGGTCGTGCATCTCCCTGGCATGCACGTGTTTGTGCGGACGTCCTCTTTTGCGTGTCGCTTGTGCTTTGGGTGTTTGGACATGCGACTTTTTATTTCTGGGCTGACTTTTTATTTTTGCTATGTCCAGGTTTCGAAGCACTCTTCTGCCCCGATGCGCCTGCGCTCTTCTTTGACTGATGATGGTGTTGATATCTGGAGGGTGAAGTACGGGCTTCCTGCTGATTTGAAAGTGAGGATCCCGCGTCCCGATGAGCGGGTTCAGAACCCTCCTCGTGGTTGGTTGACAATCTGTGAAGTCTCTCTGAGATCCGGCTTCCGCTTTCCGCCATGCGAGGAGGTGATTGAGATCTTGAAATTTTGTGGAGTGCCTATCTCTCAGTTTGTTCTGGCTGTGATCACCCGAATTATGGGCTTAGTCGTCTTCTTCCGCGAGCATGGGAGCCGGTTTTGTTTAGACCAGTTCCTCGATTGGTGCGATGTACGCTCTGATGGTGGCGTGCGAATTGAGGTGCGCAACAACAAGGTTTGGTTTCGTCGTCATGACAACACTTTGTTCGGATATGTTAAGAATTCTTGGGTTCTTCCTGAGGTGTGGGATGTGCTTCCCGACCGTTGCCGTCGAGTGAGAGGGAAAGAGCGGGATTTTTCCCCGGTGCTCGGATTCTCTGAGCCTCGCGAGCTGGCCAATCGTCTCTTTAATATTTATGTCTACGTGGAGGAAAAGCGGCTGCTGCGATGTGGTATCTCAGCAGACACTGTTCGGGCGGCGGAGACTTCTCAAGGAGGGGGTCGTAAGAGGAAAGCGATGACGGCCCCTCCTGGCGACATTGATGTGGTGGTGGTAGCTTCTGATGATTCGATTCCGGAGGTGCAGACACCTGCTTCCCCAGTTCCTCCGGTGTTTGTTGGTACGGCGGCTCCGCAGATGTCCTCTTCCTTGAGGGCGATGAGCGATGAGGTAAGGGTTTGACTTTTCTTTTTCTCCTGCTATTTTTTTTGACAGGGGCTGATTCTGTTTTTTCCTTTTGCAGATAGAGACCCAGGCGCAGATTGCGGTGACCTGGAATGATCATTATGTGAGTCTGAAGGACGGGTATCTTGCTCTTCAGGAGAAGCTTCGGTTGATGATGAGTTCGCTTGCCTCCTTGAGGGAGGAACATGACCGGGACATCGCGCGGTTCCGCCGGGTTGGTTCAGAGCTGAAGTCCGAGCTAGAGGATGCATTCGCGGCTTTGGAGGTGGAGAAGACTTTGGTGGAGAGGACCACTCAGATGTTGAAGCATTCGAAGGATAAAACTTCTGGCTTAGGGACCCAACTACAGACGGCGCGAGAGAAGGTCTCAGGCCTTGATACTCAGCTTCGGTCAGCGAAGGCGCATGTGGAGATGCTGTCCTCTGACGACCATGCGTCGGAGCTGAAGGCCGCGGGGCTTGCAGAGTACCTGGAGTCGCTGGACTACATGCGGGACCGCAGCTTGATTGTAGAGGAGGTTCGTGATGATATCTGGTCCAAGGAGGTGGAGCCTCAGATGGACGATATACGCGAGCTAGCGCTCCGACGTGGTGTTTCGAAAGCCTTTTGCTTTGTTAGCAAGAGCCTTGGGTACGACACATCTTGTTTTAGCTTTGCAGATGTTTCTGAAGACGAGCGTTCTGGCTCAGACGCCGAGGGCGAGTAGTGGCAGTGCGCACTTGTTGTTGTATGCTTTGTTATTCTGTTGGGCGTGTTGTGTTTTGCCTTTAGGCACTAATTGTACTTGTATTATTTCAGCTTTGTTTTGTTATGACATCGTTGCCTTGGTCATTTGTCGGCGCTGATTTGTGTTGAGTTCGCGGATCTGACCGGGCGTGCGATGCTTGCTGCTTAGTTTGCGCAAAAGATACTTGCGGCTTTGTTTTGCGTGAAGGATACTCGCGGCTTTGGTTGCGCGAGTGATGCTCGCGGCTTAGGTTGCACGAGGGTTGCTCGCGGCTTATTTTGCACGAGGGATGCTCGCGGCTTCTTCGTGAGGGGGGCAGGCCCCCACGGTGTCGCACGAGGGTTGCTCACGACTTACTTTGGACGAGGGATGCTTGCGGCTTCTTTGTGAGGGGGAAGACCCCCACGGTGTTACACGAGGGATGCTCGCGGCTTACTTTGCACGAGGGATGCTCACGGCTTCTTCGTGAGGGGGGCAAGCCCCCACAGTGTTGCACGAGGGTTTCTCGCAGCTTACTTTGCACGAGGGATGCTCGCGGCTTCTTCGTGAGGGGGGGCAGGCCCACACGGTGTCTGCGTGCGTCGTTTTTTTCGTTTGCACATGTAAGATTTGTAGTAACATAGTCCAATATTTGAACGAAGATAACGTGTGCGGGGTTGGGCCCTTGATTTACATAGTTTTTCATTAAACACACACATAGTTAGACAACTGCAAAATAAAAATTTACTGATAAAACCGGCGCAAATTCTGCGCGTTCCAGATGCGAGGGAGAGTATTTCCTTCGGCGTTCCGCAGCTTGTATGTCCCGGGCTTCACCATTGCTGTGATGATGAAGGGGCCTTCCCAGGTTGGGGATAACTTGTCGTCGTGTGTTCCCTTCTCTACCGCTTCCACGGTTCGAAGGACCAAGTCTCCTACATTGATTGGACGAGACTTCACCTTGCGGTTGTAATAGCGGGCTGCGCGTTGCTGGTATGCTGCGGCTCGGAGAGCGGCTTCCTCGCGGCTTTCGGAGATCAGATCCAGATTGTCCCTGAGGGCGTCGTCGTTCGTCTGTGGGTCGAACTGGGATACTAGGGGGCTTGGGACGTCGATGTCAACTGGGATAATTGCTTCCATTCCATAACAGAGATTGTATGGTGTTTTTCTGGTTAGGGTTCTTGCTGTCGTCCGGTATGCCCATAACACGTTGGGGAGTGCGTCGGGCCACCGCCCCCCGCATCCTGTAGTCGTGTTTTGAGGCCTTTTAGAATGGTCTGATTTGTTACCTCGATCTGCCCATTGGATTGGGGGTGTGATACCACTCTGTGCCGCAACTCAATCTTCAAGTCTTCGCACAACTTAGTGAATGATTTTCCCATGAACTGAGTTCCATTATCAGTGATGATAATTGCCGGTATTCCAAAGCGGCAGACAATGTTTTCCATACAAATTGTTTTGCGTTTTCTTCGGTGGTTTTGGCCAGTGGTTCGGCTTTTACCCACTGGTGAAGTAGTCGATTGCCATGATGATGAACTTCCTCTGTCCTGATGCCTGGGGCAAAGGGTCGAGAAGGTCAATTCCCCACTGTGCGAATGGTCAAGCTCCCTGCAGCGTAGTGAGGGCGACGGGTGGTTGCATGGGCACATTGGCATGCAACTGGCAACTCTTGCACTTTTGGACAAAGTCGGTCGCCTCCTACTTCATGGTAGGCCAGTAGAATCCCTGGCGTAAGATTTTACGGGCCAGGGCCTTTCCGCCCAAGTGCTCTCCGCATACGCCTCAGTGAACTTCATGTAGAGTATATTCCGCATCGGCTCCTATTAAGCATTTTAAGTATGGCTCGACGAAGGATTTTTTATAAAGTTCTCTGTCGATTAGTGTGAAGGTGGCCGCCCTTATCCTTAGGCAGCGGGCCTCCTTCTGGTCTTCAGGGAGCTGCTGATTCTTCAAGTAGTTCATTAGGGGAGTGATATAAGATTCTTCTGTTCCTTCAATCTCCCATATTTCCCAAGGCCCTTTGATGCTGGGAAATAAGGTTTCTTCAATCCTTCGTCTTCTGGTCTGGTAGCGGGAAGGTGATGTTGCCAACTTCGACAATGCGTCTGCTCGATTGTTCTGCTCTCTAGGGATGTGGATGACTTGAACTTATGGTACCTGCAATAGAAGAGACCTTACGAACTGGAGGTATTGGGCAAGTTGCTCGCTCTTTGCCTCGTAATCCCCTTCCACCTGGGATACAACTAGCTGGGAATCCGAATAGACTGTTAGCTTGGTTGCGCGACAATCAATAGCTAGCCTGAGTGCTGCGATCAAGGCCTCATATTCTGCTGCATTGTTGGTGGCTGAAAACTTCAATTGGAGATCGTACTCTAATGTAATTAGCTCTGGGCTCACAAGGAGTAGTCCGGCTCCAGCACCCCCCATCCCGGACGCTCCATCAATGTACAATGTCCATCCTAGTCCCGGCTCTGCCGGTGCGACTTCCGGCTCTGTGGGTAGGGTATTCTCGATGATAAAGTCAGCTAAAACCTGCGACCTAATGACAGGGCGTGGTAAGAAGTGGATGTCGAACTCGCCCAACTCCACTGCCCACTTGACTAATCGACCAGAGGTCTCTGGCTTTTAGAGGATAGTTCGGAGAGGCAGCTCTGTTAACACTTTGATGGTATGAGCCTGAAAGTAGGGACGAAGCTTCCTCACAGAGAAAACGAGTGCGAGGGCAGTCCGAGAGGACTTTACTAAGATAATAAATGGGGCGCTGGACTCCCCCCTCATCCTTTACCAGCATAGAACTCAGTGCGGCTGGTGAGATGACGAGGTATAGGATGAGGGTTTCTCCTGGATCTGACTTTGAGAGTAGCAGGGGCGCTGCTAGGTATTTCTTTAGTGATTCGACTGCTGATTGTCACTCATCCGTCCACTGGAATCCCGTGGACCTGGCCCCCCGCAAGATCTTAAAGAAGGGTAAGTATTTATCCACGGTCCGGGCTAAGAACCGAGAGAGCGCAGTGACTCTCCCATTCAGCCTTTGTACCTCTTTAAGGGATCTAGGCGGCGACATGTCCTCCAAAGCCTTAATTTTCTCGGGGTTGGCCTCTATCCCCCGCTGGGTTACCACGAATCCCAGGAACTTTCTGGATGTAACCCCGAAGGCGCACTTGGAGGGGTTAAGTCTCATGTCATACTGTCGAAGGATTCTGAAACACTTATCGAGGTCTTCCAGATGGTCTTCCCGTCGGACACTTTTCACTAATATTTCATCCACGTACACTTCCATCGTTTTTTCGATAAGGTCCTTGAAGACCTTGTTCATAATCCTTTGGTATATGGCCCCTGCATTCTTGAGCCCAAAAGACATAACCTTGTAGCAGTATATTCCTCAGTCTATCCAAAATACTGTGTGTTTTTCGTCCGCTGGGTCATTCGAATCTGGTTATATCCGGAGTAAGCATCCATGAAGCTGAGGAGTTGGTGCCCCGCGATTGAATCTACCAGCTGGTCGATTCTGGGTAGCGAGAAGCTGTCCTTGGGGCACGCTTGATTGAGGTTGGTGTAGTCTATACACATCCTCAATTTTCTAGATGACTTCTTTACTAAGACGACATTGGCCACCCATGTGGGCTAGTCCACCTCTCGGATGAAATGGGCATTGAGGAGCTTCTCAACCTCCTCTTCGATTGCCTGGAGACGTTCTGGGGCGAAACTTCTCTTTTTCTGGACGACCGGCTTGCATGCTGGGTTGACGTTGAGCGAGTGTTGGATGACGCGCTGATCTATGTCAGGCATATCTGCTGGAGCCCAAGCAAAGATATCCTTGTTGTTCCGGAGGTAGGTTGTTAATCTCTCTTTTTGCTGTTCTGACAGGAGCAATCCAAGTTGGACGGTGCGGGTTGGATGGGCCAGTGCGAGGGGGACTTCAATCAATCCCTCCATTGGTGTTCCTCGTTGAAGCATGGTTTCATCGCGTAAGTCGAAGTCGTCAATTTTTAGCGTGATGGCCTTCGTAGGTTGCGCTTGTCTGGAGTAACAATTCTTTGTGGCCTCCTGATTGCCGCGTACAACTCCAACACCTCCCGGAGTGGGGAACTTCATGGCGAGATGAGGAATTGAGGGGATGGCCTTAAAGATGATCTGGACAGGCCTCCCGAAAATGGCGTTGTACGCGGAACTGGAATCTACTACCACAAATTGGATCTCATGCGTCATTTGTCTTGGGAATTCTCCCATAGTAACTGGGAGAGTTATCATTCCTAGTACTTATACCGGATGATTGTCAAAACCATACACTGGCCCAGCTGCCTGAGTTAAACATTGGTTGGAAATGTTGATGTTTTGCAGAGTGGCGGAGAACAGAACATCGACGGAGCTTCCATTGCCGATAAGGATTCACTTGACGTAATAGCACGGGTCCCCGATCCCGGCACTGATTACTAGGGGATCTTGGTGAGGTGTTCGGAGGCCGACCAGGTCTTCATCTCCGAAAGCTATGGTGGAGTCCTGCTTGAACTTTTTGTCTTCGTGGGCCTCTCCTTGCTTACTGACTGAGAGGATTTGCGCGGAGAGGATGGGTGATCCGGCAATGGTCTCAATATTTCCAACCGTTTGCCTTCCGCCTGCACCTCCGGGGGGTGGGGGTGGGGCATTGTTGGTCTCTCGGTGGTCTAGGTGGGTCTCGTTGGTCTTGTGCGTGTCCTTGAAAAAATCTGCCAAGAAGTCCTAGGCGGACCACCGCCGCCGCTATGATGGCCCGCCGTTATGACGGCCCGCCGCCATGGGAGGCCTCCCCGCCGTCCGATCGAGGGGAGGCCCTCCTCGCCGTTCGATCAAAAGGGTAACCACCCACTACCCCACAACTTTTGTGGTGGGGCCCGCCATGATCCTCCTCTGGAGGCTATAAAAGGGACCCCAGGGCCTCTTCATTCTTCACCTTTTTTCTCTTCTCCAGGTTTCCTTCTTCTTCCTCAGGTGAGAGCTCTCTTGCCTCCTCCACCGAGTGGGCCACCACTCGTCGTGAACCACCATCAGCCACCAGTGACCACCAGTTGCTACCAGCGGCTATAAGCGCCCCACCAGCGCACCGTCAACAAAAGGACGCCCAAAACCTCGAGAAAGCCGAAGGAAGAAGTGATCTGAAGTCAACAAGCGTGCGCCGCCCTAGGCGCAAACACCAAAAGCACCCCGCGCATTCCCACGTCTAAGTCGCTCCTGTAGTACATATACATATATATGTATATATACATATATATGTGTATATATATACATACATACATACATATATATACATATACATATATATATATATACATATATATATGGATATATCTCATATGCGGGCTAGCCAAGGTGCGGGCGTACGGGCATGATGTTTTGGAGGTCAAGGAGGCTTCAAATCAAAAAGTGATCAACATAAAAGTTGTAGATCTCGATGATCCGAACAACTTTCATGTTGATCACTTTTTGATTTGGACTAGTCTTGGACCTCGATTTGGGCCCCGAAATCTGGGGCGGCGGACGCTTTACTGTAGCAGTTCCGCCGCCCCAGATTTCGGGGCCCAAATCGAGGTCCAAGACGAGTCCAAATCAAAAAGTGATCAACATGAAAGTTGTTCGGATCGTCGAGATCTACAACTTTCATGTTGAACACTTTTTGATTTGAAGCCTCCTTGACCTTTGCCCGTACGCCCGTACGCCCGCACTAGAGTAATCCCCTATATATATATATATACATACATACATATACATATACATATATGTATGTATATACGTATGTATATATATATATATATATGAGTGACATGCACGTGCCTCCGACCCTCGTGCCCCGAGCAACAGTATTTGACCATTGGCGACGGGTTTTGCCCGCCCCCGATGTTTTTAATCATGTAAATTTTAAATTATTTTTAATTTAAAATATTATATATATAATTTTTGTTAATTATTTTTTTAATTAAACACATATTATTAATATTATTATTTTAAAATATTAAAAATTAATATATTCCTAAACCTGATTATCTTGATCCAAAGGTAGAGATTTATCCAATATCTTATTTACCTTGCCATGAATTTTTTATTTACATTGTCACCATACTTCTTTTTAATATAGTATAGAAGTATAGATATATATTTATATATATATATATATGTTGCGGTTCACTCGATGCCCTCGGTAGACCGGTTCCGGATCGGTCCGTCTTGGCCCCGGGCGATCGAGAACGCACACAGACAAAGTAGAAACAGAGAAATTGTACACACACAACTTTAGCGTGGAAAACCCCGGAAAGGGGAAAAAACCACATGGTCGGGTCTATGTCAGCCAAGATCCACTATTAGCCTCTGTTACAGTGCTCTTGTAGAGAGAATGCGAGGGCGACAGGTCACGCCTCGTTACAAATACTGGAGGGTTGAGAGACCTCTCCTCGGGTGACAGACCACCGTTTCGGAGTTTGTGCACTTGGACGTGCGTCTTTCTTGAGTGCTTGCTCTTCTAGCTTGCGCTCTGCAGGATGTCTGCACTTTATCCCTAAGACTGTGGAGGTTTGACTTTACTGACACTTCGTTTCCTTCCTTCTCTGGGCGGCGCTCGCAGGAGAACCTGCCGAGTTAGTGAGTGAAAGAGGAACGAAGGAGGAGTGTAGAGAGAGAAGCTCTGGGAAAAAGTAGTAATGAAGAGAGAGAAAGGGAATGAGAGAATGAAGTCGGATCCCCTGAAATGAACTATCATGGGTGCTTATATAGGGTTTTCGAGGTGGTAAGGGTGGTTATGGTGGTTAATCGCAGATCGGAGGGCTGTGATCACTTGTGGCGATCGGAGGGCCGTGATGGCCCGCCATGATCGGACGGTGGAGAAAAGGCCGACCCACGATGGTGGTTGAAGGAGGCGCGCCGGCCGGCGGCCGCCCGAGGGAGGGGCGGCCGGCCGCGAGGAGGCGGCCGGCCGCGGCCGCCGGCCGCAAGGGAGCGGCCGACCACGGACGACCGGCGGCGGTCGCCGGCCGCAAGGAGGCAGCCGGCCGAGGCCGCCGGCCGCAAAGGGGGCGGCCAGCCGCAAAGGGGGCGGCCGGCCCCGGGCGGCCGGCTGAGTCCGCCGGCCGCATGGGGGCGGCCGACCCCGGGCGGCCGGCCGAGGCCGCCGGCCGCTAAAATGGGGGTGACCGACCGTGGGAGGCCGGTCGCCGGCCACCGCCCACCCGTAAAGACGGCGGCGGCGGCGGTTGCGATTTGGAGCGCGGGAGTTACGATCCGGTGCGCGGGAGTTACGATCCGGTGCGCGGGAGTTACGATCTGGTGCGCGGGAGTTACGATCCAGTGCGCGGGAGTTACGATCCGGTGCGCTGTAGTTACAATCCGGTGCACGGGAGTTACGATCCGGTGCGCGGGAGTTACGATCCAGTGCGCGGGACTTATCATAATTATTTATAAATCATGGGGTACCCATCATTTGCCCCCCAAAATTCCATCGTCTTGGAGCGAACGGCAAGCGCGGGAATTTTCTTCTTTACGACGGGGCTAGGCGGCGATGGTCAGAACGGGTGCTAACAACGAGATGGGCGGCGACGACGACAGTGCTAAGGTAAGAATATTACCGAAGAGAAGGTCCGGGTACCGGACGAAGTCGGAGGGGCTGACCCCGCGCGCGGCTGGTCCCGCACGAGGGTGCACACGGGGCTTACCCCGCGCGCGGGTGCGCGCGGGGCTGGTCCCGCGCGCGGGTGCGCGCGGGGCTGGTCCCGCGCGCGGGGTGCGCGCGGGGCTGGTCCCGCGCGCGGGTGCGCGCGGGGCTGCACCCGCGCGCGGGTGCGCGCGGGGCTGCACCCGCGCGCGGGTGCGCGCGGGGCTGCACCCGCGCGCGGGTGCGCGCGGGGCTGCACCCGCGCGCGGGTGCGCGCGGGGCTGCACCCGCGCGCGGGTGCGCGCGGGGCTTCACCCGCGCGCGTGCGCGCGGGGATGAATCCGCGCACAGGGTACGCGCGGTGCGGCCTCTCTGCTTACGAGTGGCTTGGCTGCAAGCGCGAGCTGTTTGTTGATTCGGGACGTGCTGCCGTCATTCCTCTCTCCCGTGACAGGAAGAGGAAGCTAGCGTTTGGAGGCCACAAAGCTGAGGAGTCGGGTCCTAGCCTTCTGGCGCTACAAGATGTTCTTTTAGAGGGGGCTGCCCCTTGCCGCTCTAGAGTTAGAGGCGAGCCAGATGACACGGATCTTGAGGTCCTAGGGTCCTCTGCCCCCCAGGCCTCCCCAGCACGGGTTGCGGTGCGGCAGGCGGTGAAAGGAAAGAGGGTCTCCTCTTCTTTGGAGGCGATGAACCATGCGGTTCGTATGATCTCAACTTTTGGGTGGTGGCTTTTGAGGAAAGCTCTTCTGACTTGTCCCTTTTCTTTTGCAGATGGAAACTCAGGCGAACATTACGCTTACGTGGAATGACAACTACGTGAGCCTGAAGGACGGGTTTATGGCCCTTCTCGGTGAGCTCCAGGAGGCGAAGAGTGCCCTTTCGGATCGGAAGGGGCGATGAGAGCGCGATATTTCTCGACTTATGCAGATTGGGTCCGAGCTGCGGTGCGAGCTGGAGGACGCCAGAGCTGCGCACAGGTCCGAGGAGACTGCTGCGGAGGAGACTTTGCGTCTTCTAGATGAAGCTCGGGCAGAGCTGGAGCTATCCAGGGCGGAGGTGACACGCCTTTCCTCCGCAGAGCGGGAGGTTGAGTTGAAGGTGGCTAGTCTGGCAGAGTACCGGGACTCTGTGGATTACATGTGAGAGCGGTGCCTGATTTCGGAGGAGGTCCGAGAGGAGGTGTGGACTCAGGAGGTGGAGCCACAGATGGAGGACTTGCGAGAAGTCGCTTTCCTCCAGGGGATGGCGAAGACCCTTCGGATGGTGTTCCGAAAGTGGGGATGCGACGTTGCCGGCCTCGGGCTTGAGGATATGTCAGAGGAGGAGGGCTCTGATGCTGAGGCGGGCGAGGCCGCGGAGTGATAGTTACATCTCTTTGGTGCTCTTTATTGATTTGTATGTATGTACTTCTTATATTTGTGGATTTGTCTCCGTCGATTCGTACCTTTGTACTTTTTTGATTTGCACCTTTGTACTTCTTTGGCTTGTTGATATGTTTGTTGAGTGGTTGTCACTGCTTTTGCTTCTGACTGTTGTGGCCAATTGTTGTCTTAGCCAAGCACCAACTGCGAGGGGCAGGCCTTGAGCGGTGGAAGAGTATTTTCTCTGGATGGGGGTGAAGAGTTATGAGAGTTCTGGCCTATTGTCGGCGAGAGGCCATGCTCGTTCGAACCCCTGCGAGTTGCGGTGAACCCGGTGGCATTGGAGGGGCGTTGCCCCGCAGACCCTGACGACGTCGCAACTTACTTCGAGGTGAAGGGCGCCCCCTTGTGCCAGGGTAGAGAAGTTGAAACCATCGCGCTGCGGGCTGTGCATAACTGAGGGAGCTGGCTCCCGACGATGTCGCGACCTGCTTCGTAGGAGAAGGGCGAGCCTTGCCACCATGAGAGCTAGGTCGAAGCCGCCACGCTACAGTCTGCGGGAGACTCAACGTTTGGTCCCTTTGGCGACATCGCAACCTGTTGTTAGGCCGAGTACATCGCGATGTTTGCAGCGCACAACTGGGGGAGCTGGTCCCTGGCGTTGTAGCAAACCGCTAGGCGGACGAAGGGTGCACCCCTGAACCGCTCCAGAGAGAGTGAAGCCATCGCGCCACAGTGTGGCTGTGGTTGGTTAAGATATGGATTTAGCGGGGCCAGAACCCGATTTAGTTGTGATTGTAGCTTAGTTAGGCACCAGACGCGAGAGGGGCAGGACCTGTGAGGGTGGGGCGTCAGTCTTCGGATGCAGGTGAAGAGTCATAATCCTCGGCCTATTGTCGGCAGGAGGACATGGTCGATTTGAACCCCCACGAGCAGCTGATGGACCCTGAGGTTGTAATTACACCGATCGTGGGGGCTTTACCAGGATGGCGGGGCATCGAGCTTCGGATGCAGGTGAAGAGTCATAATCCTCGGCCTCTTGTCGGCAGGAGAACATGGTCGATTCGAACCCCCGCGAGCAGCTGATGGACCCTAGTATTTGCGAGGCGTGGCCCCGAAGACCCGGACGACGTCGCAACCTACTACTTCAGCGAAGGTCAGGTCCTTGCGCTGGTGGAGTGAGGTCGGGGCTATCGCGTTGTGGGCTGCGCACAATTGAGGGAGCTGGTCCTTGACGATGTTGCGGCCCGCTCCTTAGGAGAAGAGTGAGTATTTCTGCCATAGGAGAAAGGTCGAGGCCACCTTGCTACAGTCTGCGTGGGACTTGGTATTCGGTCCCCAGGCGACATCATAACCTGTTGTTAGGCCGAGGCTGTCGCACTATTGGTCGCGGTCAACCGGGGGTGCTCATTCCCGACGACGTCGCAATCCACTGGACAGGTAAAGGGCGAACCCTTGAACCGCGACAGGGGGATCGAGACAATCGTGCTACAGTTGCTCGTCGGACCCCAGGGGACGGATTCCAAATCGATCCTACAAGTTTTAGGAGTTAGTGACATCGCAAACACAGTATATAAATGTAAAGAGATGAGTTGTTTTGCTTTTTCTTTAGCCTGGTCGCGCCATTGCACGATGATGGATTCCGAACCGCCAAGAGGTCGCATGTCAACGGATCTCGGACCGCCTTGAGGAACAGACGTCCCTGGCCTCAGGGGGGGGGGTCTGGGGGAGGAGATGTCCTTCTGACGTGTTTGCTGCATGACAAGAGTTAGAATAAAAGCAGAAAATGCAGTAAGCATGATAGTTTGTGCACGAGGGTTTTCCTCGCGACTTTATAGTTGTCTTTAGGTAGTTTAATATAAAGAAACGTTTTTAGGAGGCACGTTTGCCTCGGTTCTGGCCCTTCTCTAGAGCGGCATTTTAGATGCGGTAGATGCTGGTTCCTGAGGCAACCTCCGACCGCGCTTGGTGCAGATAGCATGAGCGCGTTACGTCCTGGCTGCCCCTGACGACCCCAACTCTCGCAGGCGTGACAAACTTCTTTGCGAGGTGCAGAATTGACGGAACTGCCTGGAAAGCTATCTGGAGGGGGCGACCGAAAATCGCGTTGTAGGGCGATTCTGTATGGACCGCCACAAATTGTACGTCGTGGGTAACCTGCCTTGGAAATTCTCCTAGTGTCACTGGAAGGGTGAGGGTGCCTGCCACGGACACGGGCGCCTTGTTGAAGCCGTAAATGGGGACTGATGCTTGACGAAGATTCTGCCTTTGGATTCCCATACTGGTTAACGCAGTCATGAATATAACATTTACTGAGCTGCCGTTATCCACCAGAATTTGCTTCACGCGGAAGCTGGGGTTGTTAATTTCTGCTGTAATAACAAGCGGGTCCTGATGCGGTGCGAGGAGGCCCTGGAAGTCCTCTTTTTCGAAGCTAATGGTAGGAATGATTCCAGCCGCCTTGTCTTCTTGGGGAGCGGCGATGGAGTTGACCGCGGGAAAGGAAAAGCCGGAGATGACTTCCACAATCCCGACGACCTGTCTGCCCCCTACGCTCCTCGGTGCGCAGGTGGCGGTTCTCTCTGCGCAGGTGGGCCTCCGTACTGCTCTCGCACATATCCTTGCAGAAAACGCCCGAGTATTCCCTGCCGAACAAGACGCTCTATCTCTTCTTTCAAATTCACACACTCTTCAGTAGTGTGCCCGGTTCCTCGATGGAAGTCACAGTACTTTGATGGATCCGCCCTTTGATTGGGGGGAGCCCCCTTGGCCTATGGAGCACCGGATCGTCCTGAATGGCATATAGGACGTTTGCGCGAGTGGTGTTGAGAGGGGTGTAAGTCTGGGGAGGCCCGTAGTCCTGGCCTCTCCGGGGCTCCTGATTGCAATGCTCGATGCAACGGTTCTCGTCGCGCCTCTCTGCTCGTCTTCCGGAGGGCTTCTCCTGCTGCTTCTGCCTCTTTTGGCCTCCTTCAAACTGTCGACGGTGGCCCTCAATGGCCTCGTCCGCGACTATCTGAGCTTCCACTCGGTGTACCAGATCTACATAACTAGGGACAGTATCCCGCATTAGAGCGGAGTAGAATCCACACGGTCGAAGTCCCCCGAGGAAGACTCCTCGAAGGAGTTCTGGGTCTACCCCAGGGATCTGTCTAGCTTCCGCAATAAATTGACGAAAAAACTTTTTCAAGGTCTCGGTTTCACTCTGTCGGATGCCGGAGAGGTGGGATGGATCCTTTGCGATCCTGCGATTGGCCACGAATTGATCAAGGAATTGCTGGCTCAGCTGGGGAAAGTTTCTGATAGACCCCTCTTGGAGGGAATGGAACCAAGTGCGGGCCTGCCCCTTGAGGGTGGTAGGGAAGACCTGACAAAGCAGTTGATCGGGAGCGTTGTAGAGGTTGAAGATCGTGTATAAGTGGTTGATGTGTTCCCAAGGATCGTCCACTCTGTCGTACGTCTCAACGTGGGGGATCTTGAATCCTTGAGGGACAGGATAGGCCAGTACTTCAGGAGCCAAGGGTGATGCCCCCGAGCGGGGAGGCGTGTCGCCATCGCTCGCCGGCCGACAGGTCCAAACTCTTCTTCGAACATTTCGCGGAATGCTTCGCGAGTCATTCCTGCACATTGCTCTGTTGGGACCGGCTGCTGCTGATTGCTGAGGAGAGGGGCGATTCCCGCCGCCCTGATGTGGCGAACGAGATGCTCGACGTTGTCGTGCCTTGACGACTCGGATTCTTCTTCTACGGCCCTCTAGCCTTCTGCTGGTGGTACTGGTAGATTTTCCTGAGTTTGGACCCCTGCGGGCACATGGGGGCCTGCGAGTTGTCTCAAGAGGGCGAGCATCTCGACCTGGATGTCTGGCGGGGGCGCCACGTTCTCGGGCGACGCCGCCCCAGGAGCTGCGACGTCCTCTTACGGTGGCGCGTTCGCTAGGGACTGCGACGCATCTTGATCCTCCTGCTCACGCCGGATCGACCCCCTAGTCGCTTGGGTGCTCTTCCCGGCCATTCTGTCACGCTCTGACAAACTTCTGAGTCTTCTCTCGCTTGCTGGGAATGTTTCCCACGGACGGCGCCAAACTGTTGCGGTTCGCTCGATACCCTCGGTAGACCGGTTCCGGATCGTTCCGTCTTAGCCCCAGGCGATCGAGAACGCACACAGCCAAAGTAGTAACAGAGAAATTGTACACACACAACTTTAGCGTGGAAAACCCCGCAAAGGGGAAAAAACCACGTGGACGGGTCTGTGCCAGCCAAGATCCACTATTTGCCTATGTTACAGTGCTCTTGTAGAGAGAATGCGAGGGGGATAGGCCGCGCCTCGTTACAAATACTGGAGGGTTGAGAGAGCTCTCCTCGGGTGATAGGTCACTGCTTCGGAGTTTGTGCACTTTGACGTGCATCTTTCTTGAGTTTTTGCTCTTCTAGCTTGCGCTCTGCAGGATGTCTGCACTTTATCCCTCAGACTGAGGAGGGTTGCCTTCACTGACACTTCACTTCCTTCTCTGGGCAGCGCTCGTAGGAGAACCTGCCAAGTTAGTGAGTGAAAGAGGAACGAAGGAGGAGTAGTGAGAGAAGCTCTGGGGAAAAGTAGGAATGAAGAGAGAGAAAGAGAAGGAGAGAATGAAATCGGATCCCCTAAAATGAACTATCAGGGGTGCTTATATAGGGTTTTCGAGGTGGCTAGGGTGGTTACGGTGGTTTCTGTGGTTAATCGCAGATCGGAGGGCCGTGATCACTTGTGGCGGTCGGAGGGCCGTGATGGCCCTCCATGATCGAACGATGGAGAGAAGGCCGGCCCACGATGGTGGTCGGAGGAGGCGAGCCGGCCGGCGGCCGCCCGAGGGAGGGGCGGCCTGCTGCGAGGAGGCGGCCGACCACGATTGACCGGCCGCAGTCGCCGGCCGCAAGGGGCGGCCGGCCGCCGGCCGCAAGGAGGCGGCCGGCTGAGGCCGCCGGCCGCTAAAAGGGGGGCGCCCGGCCGTGGGAGGCCGGCCACCGCCATCCCGTAAAGACGGCGGTGACGGCGGTTGTGATTTGGCGCGCGGGAGTTACGATC